>CAOKZL010000214.1:600000-860008 GCA_948472985.1 Iguana delicatissima | reverse complement strand
TTAATAATGGGATGTCTAGTTTGCATAATAGTACCATGCATGCTAAGGTGTTATCAATCTACATTGCATAGAGTAATAGAGGGAAAGGCTGCAGTGTATGCTCTGATGGCACAAACAAAGTAGTTATGTTTGAATTGCTAAACGAATTCAGCTTAAAAGGGAGGATATGAAGTGGGTCAGGCCTGATGACCACAAGGAGTGGGAAAAAGCAAGAAAATTGTCTTTGCAGATGCAGCTTTTCTCTGTGCTTGATGGAAACAATGGAACTCTGTAAATGTTGAATTGTAATCTAGCTTTCCCTTCTGCAGTAGAAATGTAACAAGTCAGATGCAACAATTCAAGGCAAAGCCGGAGAAAGGTAGCTCATTGTTCATTGTATGGGAAAAACAAAACTTATGCCACTTGTATGACACGTCTGTTGGAATGTGTAAAGGCTTGAACAATCTAAGAGGTGGGGCCGGTTTCTTTGGGAGTGATCCCAACCGGTGCTGCTTGCTAGCAAGAAGAAACAATAAAGAAAATCTTTTTTTCAAACCGAGGTCTGATCTCTGACTTGCCACTTTATCAGCTCTAACCCAGCAAACACTTCCCCAACTCTCTAATTCTCTTCCCTCAACCTTTCAGATGGATCTCTCTACGCGCTCTCTCTAAACTACCCTTTCAAAACCCTCTTTCAGTTATTTTTCTGTTAGGCTCTTCCCCCACCTAGCCCCTCCCTCTGGCTAGCCTGGGTTCCATAGTCAACAACCAATCAATTTAAATCCTCTAGGTTGCTAGGATGGCTCTGTTGCTAGCCCCCCCACCAGAGTTTGTCACACTGCTCTTCCTATTACCATGGGATGCCTCAAGGTTTCTCTTTAAATCATAATAATTCTTTCTAAAATTTCATCTACACGTATGAGTTAGCACTTGTGAATATTATGCTAAGATTAGTCTTGTCTTCTTTTTCGGTTATGTCGTTTCTCTTTTTGGTAAATGATAGGCAGTTGCCCATTTTGCAAAAATAGAAGACTAGGACGTTTCTAGACTATTTCTACAGTTGTCCTTCCACATTCATGAAGGCAAGGGGCACAAGACCCTTGCAAAAGTGGAAAAACTAGAAATATCTCTAAGGCCCACTAGTGTATGTAGTGTAAACAGCACCTAGGGCAAGTATGGAACTTGTGCCTCTACCTTCTTACCCCCACCTCCACCCCACATGCATGGCTTTTTTTGCCCACCCCACCCCCCGGCATTGGCATCTGGGGCATGTACCCTGCTTGTTCCACCCTAGATATACCTCTGCTAGGTCCCTCAAACTACATTTAACACACAAAAGTTCAATCTGCCGGGTTCAACCCACTGCAGATCCAAATGTGCCGTACTCAATAATTTGAATCCATGTGGGGAGCAACACCAGCTGCCTGGTTCTGCTTTTGAAGTGGTGGGGTTCCTTCATAAGGCAGAAGTGGGTTGCTGGTAGGGCTTGCTGCTGTCTCTGCTGCTGCCCTATGCCATTTTAAACAGGCATTTACAAACCTCGCCTTACATTTGCATTCTCTCACAGCCTCTCTCTAAGTCTTGTGAGGCTTGCAGAAACTGCAAATATGAGGTGAGACTTTTAAGTCCTTAGTGCAAATGATGTAGGGCAGCAGTGGGGGTAGCAGCAAATAATCCATGAACAATCAAATCTGAGAAAGTTAAAATGCACAAATGTGGAGAGACAACTATAGTCATTTGACAGAACAGAATTTTACCGATGAGACAATCTTGGGTGGTTAGCAAGTGAATCAGGCTGGATCAGGATATTCTGTTGCCTGAGGTGAATCTGACTGAACTGGCCAATAAATCTTGTTTCTTCACTGGCAATAGGATGGCATCCTCCACTGCATCTGAGGACAGGAGGATAACTTTGTGAACACAGGCCTTGCCAATGTGGCAACTGGCAATAGGATGGCATCCTCCCAGCACTGAGGTGGCTACTAAACTCTTCCAAGCACTTACAGTCCAAGAAACTCTGTAGTGTAGTGCATGCTATACACAAAATAGAGATTTTTTTCTAGCACTAAAGTGATATTGCAAAGTCATCTGTTGACAGGAGGAAAGAAAGATGCCTTTCACCAGGCAAGTTACTTTGTTTGTCTGCCTGGATATTGTACAGCTCTTCAGCTGCCATGTGTTGTTCTGAGATACTGAGGTTCCTAGGAATTGAAACCATATAGTTCCTTTTTATGGAGCTATGGACTTCCTTCTGAAAACAAGATTTTCAATGTTCGCTACTGTACTCTAAATTACTATGCAACAAAAGTTGGTTAGCTACATTTTAGTTATCCATGAGCCCATCTTTCCCAAAACTACTTTGTGCTTTCCATGTTGTGGAGCTCCAGGAAGAGAACAGTACACTTTACTCCGAAGTTGTTCTGTTTTCATTTGCCCAACCTCAAACTACAATGGAGTGGATTCCAAGAATTCTGGAATTCTTTCTATGCCAGAAGAACATTTTGTAAAACATACAAATGAGGGAGACACAAACAAATATTCTTTATGAAAATATAATACTAAAGTAAGCTATAAAGCTATGAATTGGCAATTTTAAAAAGGTAAATGTTTCCAGATTATTGGACTTCTTCTTCTGTTCACATATTCTGTTAACATATTTTCCCTAATGTTTTTGGATGAAAAGTTTTGAAATGAAGAAAAATGAAATCTTACCAAAAAATGCAGGAAAGAGGTAGTGTCAAATTCACAGAGAAAATTTGACATATAAAAACTTCTGATAAAAAGGAAGTTTTGTGGTTTGCTGTGTGTGTACATGCATGCAGAAAAGGTTTTGGTGGTGGTGTTGAAAAATGGTTTCGATGTGAAATGTTTCACCTAGTTCTGATAAAAATAGCACAAAGTGTTTCATAATCGCACTCTCATGAACTTCTGGGGCAGAGGGAGGGAATGTTTTTTCACCAAGAAAACTTAAAATACTAAATTGATTCAGAATTTCTGGGAAATTTTGGGAGCAAAATGAGAAGAGGCCAGAAGTTGTTGTTCATACTTATACCTTTCAGTGTGATGGATACACTGTTACATGTCCAATCTTGCACAAGCTGATGCCAGTTTGGACATGGCTCTTCATTTGATGTGCAGTGCTACTACAGCAAGGGTGGGAGTCATGCATTTAGCCATATGTTGCTGAACCTCACTTCCCAGAATTCTTGCCCAACAGTTATGATGGTAAGGGCTATAAGGACTTTCAGTCCAACAGCAACCATGTTAGAAGTACACATGGTATGAAGACCATTTCTGCCCTACACTGTTATAGTGCTATTATTCCACTTTCAACATTCTATGGAATCCTGGGATTTGCAGTTTAGGGAGAGGCATTTAGAATTCTCAGTCAGAGAGCTCTTTGGCCTCAGTAAAGTACAAACCTCAGAATTCCACAGGAGGTTGAAAGTGGAATAAGAGCACTATAACAGTGTAGGGTGGAAATGGTCTAAGACACTGACAACTTAAACAAAACTCAGCTCTATCCTCTTGGCATTTTTCTTCCTTGCCACAGTTATCACCTTGCTTTTCATAGGGAAGGGTATTGGCAAAATTTGTTTTCAGACGTTGGGTAAGAGGGAACTTCAGCATCCCTCTATCTAATAAACCTTTGTAGCCAACATACATTTAAAGAGATGATTACTGTCTGGAGTGGGCACAGGGGACAATATTCTTGAGTGAAAGGCTAACAGAGCAGAGTCCACTATTTGACGGGCTGCTCATTCCTGGGCAAAAACAAGGTAGATGGGGGAACTTGGAGTTACCTATCCACACTTACTACCTGACAGCAGACTGAGTAGACACACAGGTTATTCAACGGCAGTCTTCCCTGCTGTGATGAGACCACTGTATGTTTTGCATTTATATTTAAATTAGAACAGTTATTTCCAGATTTTTCTGCTCCCCCTCTCTGTATATTAGCACACAGAAACTTTTGTTTTGTTCTGTTTATATTTATTTCTGCCAAAATAGCACCCAAAGTGGCTACAGAGTAAGTTAAAACAAAATGTAGTGAAAATATTACATAGTGCAGAAGTTTTAAAAAATTAAACAATGCAATTAAAATAGTAACTTGAAAGAGTAAAAATACATTTAAAACATTTTAAAAAGGGTAAAAGCACTGCACACTCCATTAAAAAAATTCTTCTGCTGCAAGAAAAGCTAAAGGTCAACATAAATTGAAAGATATGTACTTGCTGGATGATATAGAGTGAGGTGGGAACAACCGGTTTCAAAGCTTAGGAAGCATCCATTGAGAAGGCTGTCTTCCATGTCCTCATCAGATAAGGCTCTGAGGGCAATAGGACCAAGAAAAAGCCCCCCTCCCTCAAAGATTCAGGCAAGCTCATATGAGGAGATATGAAATTTCAGATAGGGCCTTTCCACACTACACTGTTATAGTGTGATTATTCTACTTTCCTGTGGAATTCTGGGGTTTGCAGTTTACTGAGGCCAAAGAGCTCTCTAGGTGAGAATTCTAAATGCCCCTACCTAAACTGCAAACCCTAGGATTCCATAGGATGTTGAAAGTGGAATAACAGCACTATAGAAGTGTAGCGCAAAAAGACTCATGGTCTAGGCCTACGTCGTATGTGGCTTTATAGTTCTTAACTGAGGCCCTTTTTGCACTGCATTTTCCATGTGAAAAGGCCACCTGGAGTGTCGTGCAATTGTGAGGAGCGATCTGCACAACGCACTCACAATTGCGTGATGCTCCAGAGCCCGGCAGGCACCAATTGCGCACCTTTTCATTTTCGGCTAGAAGCCAAAAATGGTGCGTGATCGCGCATTGCTCCTGGGCCCCAAGTGCACTTACCTGGTGCACTTACCTCCGGAGCCGCGCCGGTCGTGCTTCCTGCCCCAGCGCAGCCTGGGAAAGTCCCAGGCTGCACTGCAGAAGGAAGAGGCGGGGCTCTCATGTGAACGGGCAGCTCGTGTGGAGCTGAAGGACCCAGACATGAGAGCCTCTCACCAGAGGCTGTTCGCATGATCACCATACCCCAGCACCGGAAGAAGGTAAGGTGCGGAAAGGGCCTGGCACTTTGAATTGAGCCTAGAAATGGACCAGTAGACAGCAAAGCTATTTGTTTCACCAACAGAGTTATATACTCCCTATAATCACTCTTCAGTTAGCAGTCTAGCTGCAGTATTTTGGACCCACTGTAGTTTCTGAACAGTTTCCAAGGTACAGTGCGCTACAGTAATCCAGATGGGGTACAATCAAGGCATCTGTTACTGTGACGAGATCTGATGTCTCCAGAAACAGCCCAGAGGGTGCACTAGCTCTAAATGTCCCGACACTCTTCAGCACTGAGTCTAGGGGTATATCCAAGGTATGAATCTGAGATTTCAGGGGAAGTGTAATAGCTGGATCCCTATTCCCTGCATGCGCCTTCTGATGGACCAGGGGTAGCAATGTCTTGTCTGGATAAAAATTTGTTTTACACTCTCATCTACCCATTACTGACAAAATACTGGTTTAGTGCCAAAACAGCATCCTTGGAATTTGACGGAAAGGAGGGATAGAGTTGAGTGTGATGACTTTATGTGACTTGATGCAAATGCCCCCGCCTTTTGGACATTTATAAGTGGTCATTTTAGTCTTGTTATGTTTATTTTTATCCTCAGGATGCAGAGCATCACTTCACATATGAGAGACTGCATTATATAACCATACCACTCCTATACATCCAAACATTTCAGAAGGCAAGCAGTATCAGATGTCATTAGTCCTTAGATGACAGGTAACTGTGGAATACCTGCCATCTCCAGGTAGTGCTAGGAAAATATCTGCAGCCTGAAATCCTGCTGCCAATCAAAACCAATAGTACCATTGGTCTGATAAGGTAGTTTCCTTGTGAGAGTGCAGCAAAGCATGTAAGCACTTCTTCAGTGGTCCACCCAATAGGTGTTGACCCAAGGAGGTGGCTGAACAATATAGTGATTTGGTAGCAGCAACTTTGAGGGCTGCTCCTTATGCTTATACTTTTTTATATCTTCATCTTCTACTACTAGTACAAAAGTACAGACTCAGTCCAATATCTCTGTCAGCTCCAGATACAATAAAATGGCTTTTGCTGTTAGTTCTACCTTCAGTGGAGTCTACTAAGCTTTGTCTCTCTCCTAGGACTCCCTGCCACACACTTTTCATGCTTTTTAATCAATTTAATACTATTTTAATGTGATCATTTTAGTTGTTTTTACTATTTTATTTTTGGGTTTTAATTGATTTCTTTTGTGAGCCACCTTCAGTCCCAGTTCAGGAGAAAGGTGGATTGCAAATGAAATAAACAAATAGATAAATAATACATAAACAATACAACAATATAAGTATTATACAATCAACATTTTTTAATTCAGTTTGAGCAGAAATTCAGAGCTAAAACTGACAATGAATTGTGTAATTTTCTCATTTTTATTTAGGAAACAAATGTTGACAGGTCTGGGTCTTTGATGATAAACGGAAAAATTTCATTTTTACCACTTATTAGATAAACAAAAGTGCTTTACAGTCACTATTGGCTTCACATTCAATACAGTCTAGCTACTGCTATTTGCATTATACAACCAAGTAACTGAAACGGAAGATACTACCTTTTCCAAGATGCCACAGTCAGTGGAAGAATTTAAAATGGTCTTCTATATGACCATCAAGTTGTCTGACTGTGTTTTGGACCACACCAGCTCTCATTTTTATAGCCTGCTTTCTGGTGATGGATTCCTGAAAAATGCAGCACTATATTAATTGTTAAGAAGGTCAGCTCTCAGGAAAGAAGGGAAATTGAGTGAAAAATTGAGCATTCTGCTTCAGAGCCCCAGCCAAGAAAAATACATTTAATGAAGTTATAGACTGTGGCTAGCAAAAGACCCATTTTAGTACACAGGAAAGGGTAGCCTTACAATATGACCAAAATATCCCATCAATCTTCTCAGGCATTTGTAAGCTGTCATTACAAAACTCCCATGAGCCCTGTTTCCTGCACCATAGCCTGCACTTGGATGTCATCTCTTTGGGAGAATTTTTTGGGTTGCCATTGTATCCAAAATATTTTCTTTTCAAGAAGATTAATGGAGTCACATTTGTAATTGATAACCAAGAAGGTATATGGCAGGGGGAGAAGGAAAGGACTTATGCCCAGGGCTAATGAGGGCTGAAGTTGCCAAAGGGAGAAATAGAGAAGTTGATGATTTTTCTCAACTGCTCTAACTCTGAGTGTTCCAGAAAATTCAAAGGCTCTGTAGGCACCCTACTTTGGGCATGGAAATGGAGAATATTTTCCCCATTTTTTGAGAACTGAATACCCATTGAGGAAAGCAAGCTATATATATCCTCCCTCCCTCCCTCCCTCCCTTCCTTTCTAAAACATGATACATATTTTGTAACATTCAGGGTGTTATTTGTCTACGTTATTGTTTTCATAAGCATCTAGGATATACTTGCATATATCTGAAACATTTCTAAAGCTGTGTCCTTTGTATGTGTGTCCTTGGACTGAGATCTTCCGGAAGGGCCCCTTTCTGTGTCCCTACAGGATTAGAAATAAATTGTAGAGGAACACAAAGGAGGAACTCATCTGCTGTGACACCTGATTTTTTTATTGTTTTAAACTGGAATTGTTTCAAGCTGTGAGATCCCACAATATAGCATGGGATATAAATATTTTAACAATAGCAACAGCAACAGCAATGTGTTAGGCTGGAACTGAGCTACATTAGATGAACCCAGGTCCTGTTCATATCAATGGGGAAAATGGATGAAAGTTGTATTCAGGGAAGGTAGGTACAGTAGATCCACATATAACATTTCTTCGATCCTGCACGTTATGCAATTTTCAAATATAATGTGGAACCCTTTGTTTATTACCCAAAATGAATGAGGAAGGTATAATGGCTGCCAAAAAGCATCACTATGGACCTTATGAGGTATCAGAAAAAGAAAATTCATCCGTTTCAATACCACAACCACTTCACCAGCATGAGGTAGTAGCACCCAGGAGTACCAGATACCACAAACAATGCTGCACAAGTAGCATGAGGCAGCAGGAACCAGGAGCTTCAGATACCATGAGAAGAGCTTGCAGAATGAGGTAGTAGCAGTCAGATACTGCAAGCAGCATAAGGAGCCACCTATAATTGAAACCATGTAAAATTAAATGAAGGCCTACTGTACAGTATAACCCTGTTCATGTGTAATTTGAACTAAGTCTAGTTGTATTCAGTGGGACTGCAGCTCAAGTGAAGAGGATGAATGAGCTTGTATAGAGCATAGAGCAAGACTATGTCTACAAATCAAGTCAACAGCATGCATCATTTTCTCTGTGTTCCTCAGAACCCTGGATTTCCTGGGAAGCTTATCAGAGTTCTAGAGTGGGGAGATCAGTGCTGGCGAACAATTTTTTCCATAAGATACCTTGTCCAGAAAAAAAAAGTGAAGAAACTTATCATGACAATCACCATAGCCACACCAAGAGAAGAATCCATAGCTGCATGCATACATTGTTGAACTCATATGGCAAGTCTAACAATACATGCAATTGTGTTCAGATATAATGTTGTTGAGGAAGCATCCATGAGTGGTGACAAAGTTCATTGAGTTGGTCTATGTCTGAATCCAATCTGTTTAACAAAGAAATTATGTGCCAAGCCAGACTTGTCTTCAAATACACACATACACCAAAAGTTGTTGGATCCACTATCACTTATTATCTTAGTGCTGTGTGTCATATTCTTAGTTCTTTGAGGGAGTATGGTTCATAGCCTTGGATAATTCCTTTAAAGTTCAGATGAAAATCCAAAGCAGAGTCACCATTGTCCTACCACCAGAATGAACCAGCCACCAATGCTACATTATAGCACTAGCAAATGCTACTAATATTCCTACTATAAAAAATTACCAGAGCTGCCTCCTAAATCCCATGTTCTTGTTTCACTATGTGACTGGTCTGTCATCGGTCTCAGCCCATTTGAGGCAGAACAACAAACGATATGCACACACAGATGTGCATGCACACACACATACACAAGCATAAGGAAATAACGCCCAAAGCTAGCCAAGTGATTTTGACCCATGAGAGAAAAAAGCCCACAAGAACTTCAACCCTGCAAAAAATCAATAAAAAAGAATTGACAACATATTAAATAATAAACGTGCATGTTTCCCACCAAAATCTGCTAACAGGGGTGGCTACCTTGCTTTGCTTGATGGTACCATCCCTGTGCCCCTGCAATATATGAATGCAGAAGAGTTTGAGGGATGCCTCTGGGAGTGCAGTCTAAGTTCACACAAGGCAATGGCTAATGTCTATACTCAGGAATCTGCAAGATACAGAGATTCTGGGGTAGATACCTATTGATTCTTCATCAAACAATTCCACACAGAAGGAATTCCCCAAGTGCAGGAACACTGAAACACACTGTCCTACAGTGCTGAGCAGTCTGCACTGATCTTTCCCAAACCAGCTGGAAGACAAGCTCAGGCCTTTGTACACAACGGGGGAAAGAACTATGTTGGTTTTCTCCTATTGCTCTCAATGGCCTGATTGAGCTTTGGGAGTAACTCCGACATCCGTTAAAAGACAAGCACAAGGCAAAGCTTGAGATCTGGTTCCCAAACAGGCCAATTTATCTTTCAAGGTATTTTCTTTTTTTTTTCCCCCTTCCCCTTCTCCCTTACCCCCCTCCTCCTCTTGCAATGCCTAAATTTGGCCTTCCAATAACATTTGTATAATATACAGTTACACAGAGAACATCGCCAAAGTTGGCTCTGTTCTAGACCCTCCGCCTGGAAATGCTGGATGAATGGGGTGCTTTTTCTTGTCACTCTCAGCCCCATGCGTTTCTCAACACCTCTCAATATGTATTTTTATTTTATTTAAAGAAGGGAGTGAAGCAGGACTCTGCTTCTGGTTTCATAGCCCCATTGGCTTGGCTTTGCAAGCAGTGCTTGGGGAACGTGTTGGTTAGTGAGTAATGCACTATTTGAGTGATACAAGTGCTCCTGCTCAGCTTATAAAGCAATGCCTGAAAACATCTATGCACCTTTTCAAATGAGGCAAGGCAGGTAAGAACTTGCACAGTGAGTTTCCACTCTCATGAGTTCAGGTCAGAGAAGGGAAAGGGAGGGCACGGCAAAGTTCAAGCATGCAATTGTCAATAAAGTGACAAGAAGAGATACAAAGGCCCTTTCCACACGGGGGGCAGCGAAATGGTGGGAAACGGGGCGGCACACCTGGGGATGGAGCTTACCTTGCAGCGGGGTGCTCCATCCCCACGGGGAGCAGCGCGAATTCGCCGCTCTAAACGTCGGCAGCGCTCGGTGGCACTCAGAGGTTCTGGTGGTGCTCCGCCAATCGGGACAGCACGCCAGCCAGAAGCCTGCCCCTGGGCAACTCTGCAGGGACACGCTAGCATGTCCCTGCAGTTCTAAATGGGGCGCTGCAATGGAATAACGTGCACAAGTTTTAAAAAGACCACTTGAAAAGTGGTCTTTATAAAACACAGAGCGCCACCCCCACGGCCGCGCGAGAGCGGTTTGAGGTCTAGAACCTCTCCTTTTTCACCGCTCTAGTGCATCCCGCGGTGTAGATGACCTCTGTGTCCGGTTGTCCCAGCGCGGGGATTTACCCCCGTGTGGAAATGGCCAAAGAGTTCAAGATCAAGCCTGAGAGTTCAAAAGACAAATGAAATGAGGCTGGCTGTTTCTTCCTAGATCCAACACAGGGTTCTTGACCTTACCTCGGCTTGTAAGATTCAATTTTTGGGTAGAGGATGCATTTTGGGAACTGTGTCACCTGCAAAGTCATTTTTTACATGTTATAGTCCTTACCTTCAAAGTCCTCCCTGACATTGCTGCCCTTTGCCCTTTGGCTCTTGTAGTCTTCAGTTCATTCCTGCCTGTGATTTTTTTGCTCCTTATCCTTCACCACTCTCTGCCACTCAAAGGGCTCTTCCTTACACAAATACTCCATCCTTTTGTTTATTGCTGCCCCATATGCTTGGAACTTCCTCTCAGAACAGCCCTGTGATGTTGCTTCACCTGTTTCATTCTATCCACTGCTTGGAATTTAACCATTTTGTGACACCTTTAGCTTAACCTCCTAGTGCTCACGCAGCATAGCCTGTAAGTAAGCCTAAATCATGTTGGTGAAACAACTACAGGCTGGGCTTCGTTTCCATTATCATTGCCTCTACTTTTCTCCCTTTGCTTTGTCATTTTGCAAGGGTTTTATTTTAGAAATTCCACGGGACAGGGATGTGTCCTAAGAAGCACACAGACAGTCATGTTGTGACTGGAGGAGGAGGAGGCAGATTTTAAAGACAGAATAACAGAAATACAGAATTGGAGTCATCTGGAAAAGGAATTGGGAGGGAGTCATAGAAGACCCAATGCAGATATTTTGCTTACTCATTTGTTTAATTTATATCCCACCATTCTCCTGAATAGGATACAAGGCAGCTCACAACATGAGTTAAAAGAAGGTATGTAAATCAAAACCTGATAATCAAAATGTTAAAAAAATAAACTCCCATAATATCAATTATTTAGAACAATATAAAAGTATTTAAAACTTAACAAGAACAATAAAAATGCAGCCTGTTAGATGTCAGGGAACCTACTTACAGGCACGAAAAGAAAGTACGAGTTTTCTTAAAAACTGGTTTTCCTGACATAACATCAGGGCCTTGGCCACAGTTGGAAGAGCAAATGCACATAAAAACAAGGTACCATAAATGAGAAGCATTAATTCAGACAAGGGGGCTGTTCAAAGAAACAATTCAGGAGAAGAGTACCATTTCTTATGTCTTCCAAATAATTCATAACAACGTACAACACTCATTGAGTTTTATTCTCACAGCAAACCTGCAAAGTAGGCAGGATAGACTGAGAGACTATGATGGATTTGAAATGACCCAGCTGAGCTTCATGGCTGAGTTGGGATTTGAACTTAGATGTCCCTAGTCAAGTTTGACATTCAGATTATTATATCACAACATCTTGGAGTTGTTAACTGGCCTTCAACATGTAGTTTTAAATAACTACTTGGGTGCTTTGTTTTTAAAGTGGAACACTCCATCACATCTAGCTCTTCCTACAATCTGAAGTGGTACAGTCCCATCCAAAAGTTAATTAGAACCTCAGTGAGAAGGAAGTCTATTTGGTCACTGGTTAACAATCTGGTATCTTAGTTTTCAAAATATCCAGTGGTTCAAGAAATTCCAACAAAATAATAAGTAACATTCAAGAAATGTTCCAGAAGTTCTTACCCTTCTCTGTTTCCTTTCCACTAATAGGGATTTTTTTTTTTTATTTAGGCAGGCCCTCACTTCTTAACTGTTTGTTGCAAAAGAGTTTTTTAATGGAGGTGCTGTACTTTTATCTCCATTACTATGTTTTAAGTACCATTAAATGGCTTTAAATCAGTGTTTTTAGTGGGACTGCTTCTTTAATTGTTTTGAACTTTTGCACTATTAATTGTTTTAGCTACATTTTGTTTTAGCCCATTCTGTAAGCCACTTTAGGTCCCATATTTGAAGAAAGGTGGAATATAAATAAAATAACATTTTTTTAAAAAAATAGATTATTCCACAGCCAAAATCTATGCTTTTAGTGACAATTGTTTAGGTGTGTGAGAATGTGTAGCTCTCCTTTATATAACAGATAAGCTTATTGTTTATATATATATCTCTATTATAAAAAAAATCCTAAGATTTTAAACATTAAAGTGTGGTATTAAAAAGAAAACCCTCTCAGTTCTTGTGGTTACAGTAATATCTGAAGAAAAATCCAGTCTTGGCTCCAGATTCTCTCCATCTGTAAAGGCTTCCTATGGGTGTAACTGACTTCAAAGTGCTAGACAAAGGTTTGCTACATGACTCAATTGCTGAGGCCCAGATTTATCTACCTGGGAAACGTCTCAGCTGACAATAACTTGCATCTGTTGACTTTTGGTAGTTTATTAATCTGCTTTAAACTTACCATTTGAGAAAAGCCATGTACTATGACAGCAGAACTTGGAAAGTTACTTTTAAGAATCATAGATTCACATGGAAATCCTTCATAATTCAGCAATAGTAGGATGATGCTCTGGGATACAGAATATCAATGTAGCACCGTTCAGTTGTGGCGGCCTTTGGTGTATTATTATATTCATTTTTATAAGGGTTGAGTTTGATCAATTCAATTCAGAGATTTGCCATTCTCCCATTTTTGCATTCAAATTAAAATACGGATTATTTTTCTATTTACTTATTAGTTATAACCTGGCTTTCTTCTAATGAGTTTGAAGTTGCTTACCTGGTTCTTCTTTTCTGTTTTTCCACCCCTCCACCCCTTGCAATCTACAAAACAACCTTAGGAGGTCAATCAGAGGTAGAAAGCATCTAATTGAAGATCACATTGCTAAGTTTCATGATTTAGCTGGGATATAAACCTGGATCTCCCAGTCTCAGTCCATCCACTACATTACATTGTTTCTGGAGCAACCCAGATACCAATATCTCAAATCAATACATCACTTGTAAAACAGCCCCAGCCCAGCCCAATCCATGAAGAATAGGACTGTATCTACTGAAGTAGGGTAGAAGCTGTTTCTGTATAGCTACATCAAACACTCAAGTAGTGGCATCTTTAGAAAAGCGCGGTATGAATTAGTTCATTGACAAAATTACTTCACACAATAGGGTGGTGGTCTGTCCTGGAGGTCAATGGCATTACCATGGGAAAGAACCACAATAGTTGTTTGGAGCACTTAGTGTTCTTTGTACCACTGCATTAAGAATCCAAGCTCTTTAAACTAAAACATTTTTTTTTATTCTTATACATTGTCAAAAATTCCGTATCTGGTTATGAAATCTTCAGATAAAAAAATATTAAAGCCTGGACCTAGGCTTGTGAACATTGGGAGTTTGTGCTATATGGATCTCATAGCCTTTGTCAGAGACAAAAAAAACAATAGGTGTCCTAGGAGCCTAGTCTTCTACCCTTGCTTGTGTAAGAGAGCAAGTGAGAACCAGTGTTTCTCATCTCAGTAGGGTGAAAAATCCACTACGGGTTTTAATTCCAACTTTAGTTTATTCCCCAATAGGTTTAGTACCTTGGATAGTTCATTTAAATCTTGAGGGGGTTAAAATCCCACTGACATGAGAGAGACATCAGCCACCTGTATAACTGATTAACACATTGTACTAGGCAGAAATGTGAAAAGTAACTTTTTGGACTGCAACCCTCAGAATTTCCCAGCCAACAAAAATAGAAGCCATGAGACCTGAAAGATTTTGGGAGCTGTAGACCAGACAACGAATATTCCTAGCTGTGATTCTAGGACCTGAAGTTCTCACGAACTCAAATGTCACCGTTTATCAGGGTTTTGTGCTGTTCTTGTTTCATGCCAGGTTGTGAGATATCTAGCTAGCTTCTTCCTTCCTTCCTTCCTTCCTTCCTTCCTTCCTTCCTTCCTTCCTTCTTGCAAAAAAATTCAGGTAGTTCCTCCATGCAAATTTTTAAAGTATATAACCTGAATAATATTTAATGCATTTTAATGTATGCATATTGTATACATTACCCTACTAATTAAAATCGTATTTTAAAAATGTACATATTCTTTGCTGTTCATATTTTTAAACTGTGTACATGGTTTGGGACACATTTCCTTTCACTGAGATATAATGTAAGACTTGCAAATGTACTAGTCCCCCAACTGTCCCAATTTGGCAAGGACAGTCATGATTAATCCTCTGTCATCCCACTTTTTCAGCTGCTTCTAAAATGCCCCTGTTTCTCGCTCTTCTTTTCACTTTCCTCCTTAGTCCTCAGCTTATTTCAGTTGCTGCAAGCTGAGTTCAAAGTGGAAAAGTAGCTTGCACTCAAGCCAGCAGGAAAAGAGGGAATTGGTCCCCTTTTCTGGACACCCTAGAACTGCTTCCTGAAAAGGTGCCTGCCAGAGGAAACATCAGAAGAAATGGTTTTGGCAAGGAGATTTCCTAGTGCTCTTGAAAGCTACTCTGTTGCTTTTGTTTTGGTTGGTTACATTGTAGTTGCCACAAAATGGTTATGACTGACATCCCATAGGGGGAGACAGAGGACAAAGGTAGAACTGTGTTCAGATCCTCCACGCTTTCCGCAGAACTCACTTGACTCTTGTGCCATCTTTGACATAGTCATTAAGTGGCTGATGGAGAACATGATGAAATAGCGGAGCACTGGGCTCTATTGCTATAGCCAGCTATACAACTGGAAAGGCATCCTCTAGGACCACACAGGAATCATCCAGAGGTCTCAGATGATGACATTGCTCTGCATTTCAGAGTCACCACACATTCACCACTGGCCAATGAATCAGATTTTTTGAGAGGGTTGAGTCTGGTGTGTGAAAGAGAGAATTGCTCCCTCTATGATAACCCAAAAAGGCAAGATTTTCTCAGAGGGACTTTCCTATTGCCTTCTTGTTAGGCTGAAAGAAAGTGAGATCCTCAAGGTCACACAATGGATTTCCTCAGCTTAGCCAGGAAGAACCACAGTTTCCTGGAGTCGTAGTCTAATGCACAAAAAGACACTAGTTGTATTAGAAGGCTGAGAACCACCATCATTTTTTCCAGAAGGCCCTAGAATGATATTACATTGGGTTCTTCCCAGACCAGCTACCCAGCATAGGGAAGAAATCAAATGAACAAAAATGGGCCTAAGCAGCTGCACTAGGCAGTTGTGTATTGGCTGAAATTACAGGACAGTAGCTTACCTGTGTTTCTCCAAGGGAAACAAGAAGAGAAGGAGAGAAAAGGATCAGACAACTAAATTAGTGTGGGACAAAAACTACTTCTGTAACAGGACCCAGAGTGCTGCAGCAATCATAAAAAATTATTGTTCTCTTTCAAAGACGAAACTAGATTCAGAGAAAATTAGAGAAATACTGAATTTGTTGAATGTTAAAGTTCTGCATTTTTTTTGTGTATGTGAGGAAACAGTTGTCTTCATCCTAAACCTCTAGATATATAGCACTAAACCTGAACTACATTACCAGATTTTCCTCTGGTTGAAAACAAATTTGTGCCTTAAATATATTATTTGAAACATATTTCATGGCATAATAATGACTCTGGAATGTCTTTCCTAGGGATGCTGGCTTGGAATCCTCCTTCTCGTCCTTTGATTCATTGGTAAAGACTTTTTATTGCTATTATTCTAACAGGGTATGGGACTATTGGTAAAGAAAGCATTGGTAATAGTGTGCTGTATTGTTTTAATTTCTGCCCTTTTTAATGGATATGCTGTTAAATCTATAGATAATGTAATGTTTTTACTATGATGTGCTTTTTACCTGTATCTGTTTAATTTTTGTGAGCTGTCTTGAGGCCCAGTTCCAGAAACTACTTAAGTACAAAGCTCATCTTTTCCATACTGGATTCATTAGATGCCCTTCTGTCCTCATTTCTTCCATTCCCTTTGCTGCCTTTTCCAGTGGTTCTCAACCACTGAACCATCTGTTTTGGACTTCACCTCTTAGGATCCTTAATGGTTGACCATGCTGGAATTCTAGGAATTAAAGGTCCACCACATCTGAAGGAAGAAATACTGAAACCACTGGGCTACTCAACTTAGAAAAAAAAAGAATGATATGCTTTATAGAGCAGGAAGCTATAGGATTTGTTCACATAACTCTGTTAGTTTACTTTATTCTTTTGACTTTATGATCCTTTGCTAAGCTCCCTGGCTTGCATATAAATTTGTCCACTGAATGCTGAAAAAAATGGAGATTTCTACTAGTAGAAAGTGGAAAGTGGTGATTTTTTTTATAATTATTTTTAATTTCTGTTTGTTTGTTTGTCCATTTTACAAAATCCCCTCTTTGTCCTGAATCCCATACATCACTTCCTGTACTATTTGGAGCATCCTCCCAACCATCTGGAGATTTGGTGGAGGCTGCAGATGGAAGGAGAAAAATAAAAGCTCTGAAATTTCCCACCCCTCACTCCTGTTCATGGAAATTTATAAATTTTATAGTGATGGGGTCTTTGGCAGTGTGCTTCCCTAGCTAGCTTCTGAAGGTCTAATCATAAATGCATTTATAAGGAAGTAAACCTCACAGAACATAATGGTACTTTGTTTTTAATAAGCATGAGCAGGATTCTCTTGCCCATGACTATAGGAATGTATTCTTCTGGACATTATAGTACAGCACAACATTATTGCACTGAAACATTTCAATCCAAATGCCTATATAGTTGTTTGGAAAGAAAGAATAGGCTTAACTTGGTAGGTTCTTCCTCACCTCTGCTCCACTCCAGACTGTTTATAGGCAATGGATGAAAAATAATTTTACAGACACAGATTTATGGTATAGAAAATGAAGCACAGAATAAATTCCTTATTAAAAGTGATGATTTCCACTGTCAATCCCAACAGTAAGAAGGAAGAAAACACAATTCTGTTGTTCAAAGCAGGCACTGAGCAAAGCTGTTCCTGGCATGATTTCTTTCCCAGTCTATGCTATCCAGTCGAGTCTGTGCTTCATTCTGATAATGCCACTGATTAAACTGCTGGAGTACACAGAATTTAATAAATTCTGCACAGCATGTGCACAATAATCAGACCAGCGGCTTTAAACAATTTGACCAATGATGTGTCCTGTGGGGATGCTGGATAATTACAGAGATGTTTTTCTTATCTCTAAATGGTAGCCTACACTTGGTCTGTTACCCTTCAGGGATGTCAAACCCATCCCACTGTGAGATGACACAGAGGAGAGGTTTTCAAAGTTTTTCAGACTCTCAGAGTTCCTTGGCAGCTTCTGCAAAGACCAAGAAAGTTGGCCAAGGAGCTCTCCAATTCTCAATTTTCAGGGGTTCTAGCACAAATACAGATGACTTATCTGGCAGGCAAACTTAATATGGAAAAAAATCACTGACAACGGGGTGTTTACTCTGCCAAATCAATGAATTCTGCTGGTGGAGGAATTATGATAAAACTCAGATGGATTGAGTAATGGTACCTTGCTAGCCACAGTGGACCAGGGAGTAGCAGTCCCAAATATGGCTTCTGGATATTATAGAACAGTGAAAGACTTTAGCCACATTTTGACTTCCCTCTCTCAACCTCAAGGGTTGTAAGTTGAGCATCAACATTGCTTTTTTAAAAGAAAGAAAAAGAACACATTATGTTACTCATTATTCCATATAGCAATCATGTGTTATTGTTACTGGGCCACAGTCACAAGCTTGTCACGTTCTGTGTTATAAATGTGTTTGCTACCTTCTGTAAATATTAGAAAATCCCCCTGAAAGGGTTCCCTGACAACCTGATGGCTTGCCTACCAGGCATTTCCAGGCTGTCCAAAACTGATCTCCATTTGCTTTTTCTTTAAACCAAAATGTGTGCTCCACATGATTTCTCTGAGAGGCTAATAGCATTCCAGAAAACATCCAGGAAGCACTAATAGTGGAATTTCAAACTGGTAGCATATTGTAGGTAACAGCACTATTTGTATTAACTACTTCAAAGATTTGGTTGCATGTTGTATTTCTCTAAATCTTTTCAATTATATTTTTTTTTCTCCAGTCTCTCTACTGATTGTTCTCCAGGAAAGATGTCTGCGATAGATGTCAATGGAAGTACTCACTGTTCTTGAATTAGCAATGCCTGAGGAATTAGCATTTTTTGGTGAATGAAATCTAATATGATCTGACCAGGAGAACAGGTTTCTCTTTTGGAAAAGGCTGTGTTGATTGTTCTAAGTTGTCTCCACAAGACAGAGGTGGGAATCACATAGCTCTCCAGATACTGTTGGGCTGCAGCTTGCAGCAATCCTAGCAATGTGGGTAAATGAAGCCCCTCACAAAAGGATAGGTTAAAGATTAATAGAAGAAAGATTGTCATCTAACAAACCTGTTGTACTTTTGAGTTTGCTTAAAGATATATGTAAAGAAGATTTTGTTACAATAAGACACCACAATCATCATGGCTGTTATTTAAGCAACAAGATGAACAGGATCCCCTAGTAAGCCAGAAGGTCCAATGACCTATGCAGCACAAATCATCCCTGCTCTCTTTATAAAATGATGGTAGAGTGGCTACCATGACCCAAGTTGCCTAATTCACATGGTGTACTCCAGTGGAGCTCCCTGACAACTAGTCAAGAGCTTTTACTGCACTATTTTGGAACGTATTTTGAAAATAGGATATGGATCTTGGTCTGATTTGACGCAATAGTTCTCAAGCACATTCTATTATTCCTGTAAACAAGGTTGTAATTTATCTACTTCCTTCCTTTTTCTTTAATGACAGGAACTCTTTCCTTCTTTTCCCACAGGGCAAGAATGCATGTAATACATGGCCCTAAAGACATGCTCAAGTAAAGGACTGAATCCATCCATTCATGAAGCTCCAAGCATTTATGAGTCTGTGCTATATTCTTATGTGAATATGAGATCACCTCATGAATGCAGAGAATTCTCAGTGAATCAGTGTTTCCTGTTTCCTGTCACAGAGCTTTGGTTATTGGGTACGTGTGGTTCTTGGACAGATAAGCCCATTTTTAATTTAAATTTGATCCATAGATTTATTTCAAGTCACATTAAACAAAATGAAGGAGAGCAAGGCTATCAATGGCTACTAGTCATGATCACTGCATATTTTTTTAATTTCCAGTATCAGTGGCAGTATATCTCTGAATATCACTTGCTGGGTGCCTGAGTGCTACTGTATTTGTCTCCTTCTTGTGGGCTTCCCATGGACAACTGTCTGGCCACTATGTGAGCACAAAGTTCTAGAACTAGGACTCCACCACAGCTCTTATGTTCACAAAGGTTAAAATATCACTTTGACATAGATAGATATAATTATTGAGCACTGCTTCCTGGCAGTTGCCACAGAATTTTTGGCATCCTTTTTACACATTATTTTTCTTTGTTCTCCATGACTTACAACTTCCAGTGTCACTTCAGTGTTACAATTTAGTGAAATTTCTAGGTTCTGCAAAGGCAAGAAACATCTTTTTAATACCTGGTCCAGTTATTCAACTAATAAAAAGCAATGCCTTTTTTTCCTGCTATAGTCTCCATCTTTTGCATCCACCCATCTCCCCTGACCTCACATCCCTCCAGCCATACATTTGGTTCCAATTATCAAACAAACCCAACCAGGACTGTTGTTGATGATACCATTGTGAGGCTGGTGAGGAAGGGCCACCGGGGGAGGGACAGGGATGGGCCTGAAATTTCACACACAGACACACCCCAGCCTCATCTGATATGAATTTTCAAAATGATAGATCGTTCCTCTGATTGAAAGTTCTGGCCAGAACAAATCTCTTTGCTCTTCTAAACATTCTGAAAACCTTCTTCTGGAGAGAAAGCCCCTCTGTTTCTGTAAACCAATCCATATGGTAGAGTTTACTTTGTTTCATTTGTTCCATGCTGAGAATTCAATTCAATTCTGTTCTATTCTCTTCTGTTTTATTTATTTAACTAGAATGAAGCAGACAGGATCCTGTCCTGGATAGACAAACTGAAATGAATGAATGAATGAATGAATGAATGAATGAATGAATGAATGAATGCCAGCTTCAAAGTTCTATTTAAAATAAAAAGAAAGACTAAAGGTAGTATTATCACTAAATTCATATGTTTCACATCTTTGCTTTGACAGGGTTGAAAGTTCTGGTAAGAAAGCTGGAAGTCACTTAGCAGTGATAAAATTAAACTTGTGCAAGTAAATTTCAGTTTGTAGAAGGACAGGCAGAACTGTAAATGTATGTAGAGGACAATCTGTCCAGAAATTCAAACATTCAAATTTGCTATAAGCACTGTGTTGAATCAGTTGAATCAGACTGGGTTCCTGGAATCACATTGTCTGTTTGCATTGGAAAGATGTAATCCTGCTCCATTCAGATTCAAAGGAGGTTTCTTATTAACATCAGCGAGAGAATTTCATCCTGAACTGACTATTTTGGCTATATAGAGAATGAGAAAGTATAGAGAATGCAGCTTCTGGACTGCAGCTAAATAAGTATACCATCTTTAGCTTGTTCATTTATGTCTCTATATTGCTTGAAAAATTAATCACTCCTCCATGCTATCAGAAAAGTCTGAAGGGGATTAAAAATCAGATCAAATTTCTTACGTTCAGGTTTGTAACTAGAATGATATCCAGTGAACTCCTCCTGTCAGCAGAATGGTTTTAGTCTATAGATTAAGCAGAAAAGGGAAATTCCTCCTCTCCCATGTATCCTCCTGTGCTTACTCAAAAGTTTTCTGGGAAGAACTGGAGAACCCTTCAGAACTGATTTGGAGAGACATGCAAGGAGCTGTACGTGGAGGCAGAGGATCAGAAAGAGAAGGCATTCCTTTCCACAACTTTGGCTTTTATTCTAAGTGCTGAGAGGTATTTTTATAAAATCTCTCCCAGTCAAACCTTTCCTGTTGGCATTGAACACTTTCCTCTGCTCCCAAATTAAGGAAATATTACTCAAATGGTCAAATTAGTATTAATGAGTTAATATAAAATCAATCACATTTATAGAAGTGTAAAGGTAATATTTTGAAGCCCACAAAACATACCCCCTGGGTTTTAAATGATATGCATGTGTTTTGCAGTGGACATCATCTTGAAAGAGGCATTACCTCCTGGTCATGGAGAAGTGGAGGAGGCTGTTTTAAAACAACCCTTGTCCTCTGCAGCTTTTAAAGACACTTATACTGAAAGCAAGAGGCTTTAATACCTGCTGGTCATTTACTCAAGGGCACCATTTTAGTTTATCAAAAGGTTTTCACACAGTCAATCTAACTGATAAGCCAATTAAAAACCTTTCACACTACACTGTTACAGCAACATCATTCTATTTTAACTGACATGGCTTCCCGCTGTGGAATCCTGGGATTTGTAGCTTCATGAAGTATTTAAAATGCTCAGCTGGAGAGCTGCTCTAACATCTCCCAAACTACAAATCCCAGGATTTGATAGGATGCAGTCATGATAAAAGCGCTATACTTGTGTACTATGAAGAGGGCTGAGATGGTGCAACATTTCATTTTTTGGCATCACTAATCCTGGTATTTTCATCTGGAGAATCCTGACTTCCCTTTCCCAGTTCATTGGTTCCTGATTTAGGAAGAATCACCAGTTATCAGAACAAAGGTTGCAGTTGTCCCTATTGCTCAATCTCATTCTCAGGTCATTTATGGCCATCTCTCCTTCTCTCCTTCCTTCCTTGCATCCTAAGTTCTTCAGAAAGCCCATTTCCTTACTGATGTTCCTATGGGATTCAGAACTTTCTTTTCTAAAATACAATCCTCCCTATTTACTTCAGTGCTGAAAATTATGCGGCTATAAATCATTCCTTTTAGGTGGTTCCTTCCCCCTGCTGTCTCCATGTGACACCTATTTCAATAGCTAGCGGTTGGGCTTTTAGTTGACCATTTCCCTGGTCTCACCATCCAATGCAACTTTTGTTTCTAATCTGTATTTCTCTTTTGAAAACAGCCCTTTAGGGGGAAATGGCTGCGCTGTTTGTGTTGTTTGAAATAGGCAGGCAACATGTTTAGCTTGACCCACAGAAACTAAAGCACAGTATGTTATTTCTATAAATGGTCCACGATGGTGTTTTGTTATGAAATGCCTTTTGACATAGGATGGCCGCAACCCTTAGGCTTCCAAATATATTTCAGCCTTCTATAAAAATGTCAAATCTCTCTGTATTCCCAGAGCATATATGTGCATTTCCAAGAATTTAGCGCCACAAACTTTAACCAAGATGGAGGGATGAGATATTTATGAGTTATAACTACCGCCCTGTCTGTATTTGAGCTGTTGTCTTATCCTCAAATGTTAGAGAGGGACATAATTATAGTAATGAAGGGAATCAGAGGTAAAGGTGAATAATCCCGAGATAAACTAGCAAATTTTCAAAATAAAATAAAATAAAATAAAATAAAATAAAATAAAATAGTATGAGCCTGGTGATGCATGAAGTAGAATGAGGTGAAAGACTTCAGCCGTAGAATTCTGGATTGTAGCATTTCAGACTGTGGAGTGGGAAAAACCATGGCCCAGTAGAAAAGGACATGTCTTGCATGTAGAACAACCCAGAATCTTTAAGCAGGACTAGGAAAGACTCCTATCTGAAAAAGAAGCAAGCCAAAAAAAAAAAAAAGATTACTACTGCCAGTCACTGTTGACACTACTAGGCCAGATGACTCAATGGCCTGGCTGATTATTAGGCAATTTCTAATGGTGGTGGTGATGATTAATGATTCCTCATATTTTAAAGTAACAGAAGCCCTCTGCATGAGGTAAAATAGCATAGCACATCAGAGAAAACATGCTGTGTTAAACTTCTACTTGCAGATAGGCTAGTATATTACACCGTGGGAATAGTGTGCATGTGAATATGTGCCTTAAAGTCACCAGTCAGTTTATGTCGACCCCACGAATTGCGTAGGATTTTCTTAAGCAAGGAATACTCAGAGCTGATTTGCCAATTCCTTCTTCTGAAATACAGCCTATAGCTCCTGGCATTAATTGGCAGTCTCCCATCCAAGTGTGAACCAGGGCTGACCCTGCTTAGGTTGGTGGGAACAGCACAACATTCTGCCTCCACTTCTGAATAATATGTAGGGGTAGATCAAAGACTTTATTTGCGTATGTAGGGGTAGATCAAAGACTTCATTTACCCTTGAGTTCAGAATCAACACAATAAGGTGAATTTTGTTTTGTAAAATGATCTTATTTTTTGAGTTCTCATTCTCCTTTTTGTAAAACAAAAACAAAACAATCCCATGTAGCTAGAAAATCATCAAGGTGGAGTGGCCTAGAACCTTCACTGTTGGTATGTGCCTTCAAGGCAGCTCTGACTTATGGTAATCCTCTCATACCTTTTTTTTTTTTTGGCAAGATTTATTCAAAGGATGTTTGTCATTACCTTCCTCTGGGAACATCTGATGTGGCCAAGGTCACCCAGGGTGTTCCATGGCTTGTGGAAGTCCGAATCCTGATCTCCTGGAGTTGTAGAACTCGAACCACTACACCACTCTGTCTCACACAACCTTCATTCTCATCTATTTATTTGCAAAGAGATTAGGAAAAAAAATGCCTCCCTCTTTATCTATACTCTGAAGCTTTTCACTTCAAGATTCTACCATATCTTCCTCAATGGAGGATGGTTAATCAATTTTAGATTTTGTTGTTGTGTGCCTTCAAGTCATTTCTGAATTATGGCAAACCTATCATGGGGTTTTCTAAGAACTGTGTGATATGCCCAAGATCACCCAGTGGGTTTCTAGGGCTAAGCAGGGAATTGAACCCTGATCTCGAGGACAGTAGTTTAGCACTCAAACCAGTATACCACACTGGCTCTCTATTTTAGGTTGTAGAGTTTAGTTCCTACTTTAAAGGGGTTATTTTGACACCTAGCTCTAAAGTCTGGAACAGATTCAACACCCCACTGACATGGAAGCTACCAGCCTCCAGTACTCATTCTGCTATATGCTAGGCCTGTATTTGTGACACTTCTACCTATTGGATCCAAAAGGGCAAGGAAATCCTTCTAAGCATTTGAAAATACCTAACTCTGGATCATTTTTAAAGGGATATCTTCTACTTCTAAAATAGAATTAAAATTATTTAGAGATCATGATTTAAAAAAGAAAGAATTCAAGAGTGACTAGCCATGTTGTCAAAGCGAGCTCTTTTATGCTGCTACTGATCAAACTTTCTTTAGTTTCTTCTTGTTCTAGCTCACAGAATGAGCATAGCTATCTTAAGTGAGGTGCAGTGAGAGCAGAGCAACGGGACAGATTCACCTCCACAACTGGATCTCATCAGTGACAGCAGAGAATGTGGAAAGAGTTTTTCTTCCATTTTTCAGCCTGGTGGATCACTTTAGTTTAAATTGCACACATATACACACATAGAGACATGGGAAGCAAATGGGAGAAACCTAGTTACCTTGGATAATAGCTGGCTGACACTGATGAGCTGAGGCACTCAGCAGCGAGTGTTAGAAGAAGATTTGGTTTCAGCCAATGAGAAGCCAGATCTGACCCATCCCACCTCAAAGCCCCATTTCAGGGCATCATGCTTGCTACCATTAATGAGAACAGCAGTTGCCATAGGTTTTGCTCACAGCGCTCACCATCAGGGTACATGGGTGACTCCACTGTCAGTGGGGTGGCAAACCAGCACTGGATTTTTGTCTGAGCTGTAAAGGGGCAAACCACTGTGTTAGACCTATTTTGGAGATAGAGAACAGTATCTCAGATAGCTTGTTTAATCTTCCGACATAAAGCTGATGTCTGACTAACATCAGAGCTATCCACTTTTCCTGCTTTCTACAGGCACATTATTAGAATTAGCTGCATTTGAGGTCCTCACTGGAAGAAGCCAGTGGAAAGATATGTCCAACAAATCCTGAACATCTCCAGCAGGTAATACCAGGGGGGGTGGGGGGTGGGGTAGGATTACTTTTTAGGGCACAAACCCATATTTGGACTCAGATGTTAGCTTCCCTCCCTAAAAACAACAGCATTTATACATAAGTGGATCTGTAACAGAACATTCTAATCACTGTGACTGATCAGATGTTAATTTTACATTATCTAAGAAACCATAGATTTCTTTGATTGCAAACAGACATCATGATGTCATCCTACAGACTCATTGTTTATTATATCTAAATGATATTAACAGTGCATTTAAACACAGATAGACACACACACACACACTACCAGTGACGTCCACAAACTCTCCTGAGGCAGATTTCTGACTGCAATAAGGAGAAACAAAAACAAAAACATTTCAGCAGGCAAGAGCTGCTTCAAAATGGGAGAAGCCATGTATCTGTGCTGCTTTGAACTTGAAAACCTTGAAATTTATGTACTTGACAACTAGTACCTAATATTGTTCTTGCCACACTTGTGCTTAGCATTTATACGGAAAATTTAAATCTGACCTGTATCTTATATTAACTTTCAATGTGTATACATTATCTTAAATGAGCCCATGAAGTGGCCTGTGTACATCTATGATTTCACTAATGATCTTGTAAGCCTACAGTGTTAGGTAAGAAAATATCATCTGTACTGCAGGAGGTGAATAGGTTGAAAGAATGGCAAATTAGGACTGCAGGTAGATTTAAATCGAGGACTTCCTGGTTCCAGATATAGGCCTTTTCCACACCAAGCGAAGGAATTGCCCCACATTGCTACTCACCGGACCTTTACAGCTCCCCCGTCTGGTCCATGGCGCTCCGGAGCAGTGCGTGCTCGTCAATACGCACTGCTCTGGTGTCCCAAATGGCAGCTTCTGGTTGGTCGAGGGTCTCAACCAACCACTGAAGCTCGCCAGCCTAAAGCCCTCCCCTGGGCAGATCACAGGCTCTCATTGGTGCGAGCCTGTGAATCTGCATAAGGGAGCAGGTTCACAGTGGTGCGCTGTGTGCTTTTGAAAGACCGGAAAAATCAGGTCTTTTAAAAGCATGCTGGACGACCACTTGGGGTCGTTCCGGACTGGACTGAGGTATGGATCTACCTTAAGTAGGTCTGACCCAGTCTGGTCTGAGGTGCAGACTTCCTCCTTGGAAGATGGACTGCACAATTTCAAAAACCCGGTGTGGAAAAGGCCATAATTTCTCAGCTATAAATGTTTTGTATTGCATTCACCCTTGATCTTTTTGTTAATTCCAGCATTTATGTCTGAGGTATATGCAACTGGAAAACTATTGAGTGCCCAAGGTCAGTTGAGGACATGACATCTTCCACTACTTGCCATGAAGATGTCTGGTTATGTCTCTACCTCAATCATTGCTTCTTATTTAATTGATCTTAAACATCAGCATTCAGTGTCTAAATATTTGCTCTTTGGAGACTTCCACCAAGAACAAGTTCAAGGAAGGACACTGTGTGCATAAGGTGCTGTGGCAAGGTACAATATGGAAATATTTAACAAACAACAGGTCAAGAGTGCAAAAGGAATTAGACACCTCTGAAACTAAATGTGCTAGCAAAGAGTTAGTTTAAGAAACATCAGACAGTTGAGCAGGTAGTTTTAACTGTATCACTGTGCCAGTTATGAACATGTGAATGGATATTTGCCTGGATCAAATGCAAGAGCCAAGGAAAGTCAACAGAGTGCTGAGATTGATTCAGTTCCATCATGAGACTTTAGGTTCTGCACATCTTCAGTTACTACTGGATTATCAAATAAAGTGAAATTTCAGGGAAACGTGGAGGTTCTACATCAAGTAAGATAGGTAAGGTATTTTGAAAGTAGCCAAAAGAGTTTCAACAAGATAAGAGAAATCAACGAGGTAAGAGAAATCTCTAATGTGGGGATAAATGTTCTACTGAATGAAATTGTTTGGTAAGGAGGAGAGCAGAACAAATTTTCATCACAGCACTATATTTGCACATCCTTAGCACCTCAGAGCCTTTTGCATATGCATACACATCTCCAAACATTTAGTTGTTGCAAATAATTTTGGGAGGTGTTCTAATTGTACAGAAGGTGTGGAGCCCACACTCCACCTCACTAGCTAACAATTGTTACTGGATAATAATAGTACATACATTGCGGCATATTTCTTAAGTATATTTACCCAGTCAGCTTAATGTCTGGCTGTACACTGTTAAGTAGAATATGAGCTAATGTTTACTGATGAAAGTAAAATAAGTCAAGTAACAGCATCAGCAAGAGGTGAGCCTTGTGGTGATGATAAGTAAGTAAAAAAAATTCTCATCACTATGGAAATGCGTTATGGAATCAATGCTGTCTGAATGTCCTGTGGTAAGACAAATGCTGCTGACAGATCCAGTTGAAAGAGATATTGATTTTGATCGACTATCACAGAATCGCAGAATTGGAAAGGTCATCAGGCCTGTCAAGTCTAACCCCTGCCCTGCACAAATACACAACAAAGCCTGAGGCCTTTTCCGCACTAGCCTGTTATAGCATGATGATTCCACTTTCAACATCCTATGGAATCCTGGCGTTTGCAGTTTCGAAACTGCAAACTCCAGGATTCCATAGGATGTTGAAAGTGGAATCATCGCGCTATAACAGGCTAGCGCGGAAAAGGCCTGAGAGATGCCCCTCCAACCTCTCCTTAAAGGTTGATTATGGGGTTTACATGTTGGTTCAAATGATAATGCAGACCTAGATTTTGAGTGTGATTTTCACTATTGCAGTCTATGTAGCATGTCCTCTCTGGTGGACTATGGCAATATCTGCAATTGCAATAGCTTTTAGTGTCCCTATATAGGTCATTGAGAGTTGGTGTGCTGTAGTGGTTTGAGTGTTGGACTGTGACCTGGATACTGGGGATCAAGTCCCTGCTCAGTCATGGAAACCCAGTAGGTGACCTTGGGTCTGTCACATACTCTAACCCCTAGAAAACCCTGGGAGAGGCTCACCTTAGGATCACTGTAGTCAAAAATGACCTGAAGGCACACATCATCATCAACAACAACAATAATATAGATCATCAGCTTTAAGAGCCTCGAGTCTTTCTGTTCTTCTGGAACTACTAGTTCTTTCCTCAAAAAATTGCAAGTAATAAATATGGCTTATAAATGTTCGTTGAAAAAACATGAAATTTGATATCAGTGAAGTTAGATGTAAAAAAAGTTAGAGTGTCCTGTCCAGATCTACCACTGCAAACTTGACATATTAGATCTAGAACTAAGTTTGATATTGTTGACATATTGAACCCATCCATATCCTTACAGAAAGACCTTGGGCCCTTCAAGCTCAAGGCTAGTGAAGTGACACAGACAATGCTTGTTTGTGGCATATGATCTGAGTGTACCGTAGCTAAAAGACTCATGCTCCAAGAGTGGAAAGGTTGTTCAATGGTCAGGAGATCTTTATTGCTTTAGCAGTACACATATGTCTATTTTATGGATACCAGTTCCGGGTGAAATGTTTTTTTGGACATAGGGTTGAGATACATTAAACTCATTAGTGGAGCTGAAGTCTCTGGCAACGCATTTACACTGTCATCTGGAGACAGAGGCTATTCCCTCTTCCCTGCTTCCTTTCTGCTTACTCGCTCTGCACCAGGACCTTCTTCCTTAAATACTCAGGGAAGCCATAATATGCTTGAATAAATTGCTGTGTCTAATCAGTTGCCAGGAGAATGAAGCTATGTCTGCAAGGCCCTTGGCTGCTGTTGCACATTTAAGGGAAGTTACATTGTTCAACGAAGTGCTGCATACTCCTTCTGCAATGCTCCCTAAAGTACATATACTGGCATAAGCGGTAGCTACCACAGGGCATGCTAGCAGCTTATAATGACATACATGCGAAGCCCACAATGATATACTGTGAATTTACCTTTCTTCCTTTCCCCATGTTTTCTTCCCTTCTACTACTACTTCCTCCTCCTCCTCTTCTTTAGCAAAGGCACATTTGATTTGAAGAAATCAAATTAAATTAAGCAATGAGCATTGGATAAAACACACCTTCTTATAAGATTATTATGATCCCCACCCTAAAGTATTCCCACTATTCTTTCCAGGTTTATTAATAACCACTCAGGAAGATGTATCAAGTTCCACATTATTATATGCCAGGATGAATATCACAGGGCTCCAGGTGTCTCAATCAAAAAAATATAAGCCTCCAGGACTAGGATAAGTCAGTTTATGCACATGTAGATGGATCAGGCAAAGGAATTAAAAAAGAAATGAGTGATGATGACCTAGTGTTAAATTTAGGCCCTTTCCACACGGGGGACGGGGGGAACGGGGCAGCGCACGCAGGGACGGATCTTACCTGAAAACGGGTTGCTCTGTCCCTGCGGGGAGCGTGCGTTCGCCGCTCCACACGCTGGCGAGTTTCGGCGGCGTTCGGCGGCGCCCAAAATGGCGGCCGGCGACTTCCGGCGGCGCTCCGCCAATCAGGGCAGTGCGCCAGCCGGAAGCCCACCCCCGGGCAGCTCTGCAGGGATGCGCTAGCGCGTCCCTGCAGCTTCACACGGGGCGCTGCAACGGGTTAGCGCGCTCGCGTTTCATAAAAACCACATAAAATGTGGTTTTTAAAAAACGCAACGCGCCACCCCTTGCGGCCGCGCTAGCGCGGTTTGAGGTGTGGAACCTCCACTATTCAAACCGCTCCAGCGCGCTCCACGGTGTGGACGACCTCCGGATGAGGTTTTTTTACCCCGGTTTTTTTACCCCGTGTGGAAAGGGCCTTACATGTCAATAAGATCAAGAGGAAAATGGCTTTCTTGGCCCCAAATATAATGATGACCACTGAAAAGAACAACCGTTCAGTTTTCCTTCCTTTCCCAAAGTGAATTTCTCATAACATCCCAAGTCCGCCCTCTATGAAATTTCTTCTCCAGTTGTGTGTGTGTGTCTAATGGTCTCAAGGGATGCAAGGAAAATACTCTGATGCAGAAAACATTTTTCCTGATCCCAGCAGGGCAGTACTAAGGCATCAGGTTAAAATACAGCACACAATAGTCCTGAAACCTGTTCGTCATGAAAACACCTGGGTCTTCCATTCTCTTTATTGACCAGCCATATAAGGCTCTTTTGTGCACAGACAGCTGCCTTTTGCTCTGAGTCACCAACCAGTCAAGCTAGAGTTGTTTTGGTTTTAGAGCCAATTGCTTTTTAAAAAGCAAACATTCCAACAATATTGTAAGTGATGCTTATAAAGTAGCTGTGTGGTTTGCACAGCACCTGAATTTTTCAACCAATGGTAAAGTTCCATGTATCAAATATCTGTATCAAGTACAAAGCCCACAACTAGCTGTTAGCCATGTACTTCATGTGTACATTCTTGGCTTCATATCTGCGGCTGAATATAATTCTTACCCATGCCGTTGCTCCTGTAATCGGATTTGAATCTTGAGTGTTTTCTCAAGGTGATGCAATGTAAACATGGCAACTGGCAAGTCAGAGCAAGTGCCTCTTGTCCTTATCTGCATCTCTCTTGTCAGCCATTTTCAAATCAGCCAGGGTGTAACATTTGTACTACATACAACCACCTAGTAAGTACCCAGACATTGCTGGCAAAGTTAAAAAATGGCACAATCCTCTTTTGAAGGTCAGGGGTGTAGTCTGTAATAAGGGTTGGCCAACAAATGATCTGCAAGTTCTTTCCCTCTACATTAGGCAGATGTCAACAAAAGTCTACTACTAGTTTCAGTATGCCACCAATATACTGATGGTACCTAACTGTCTGCCTCCTTTTGATCCAATTCAGTTGAGGCCACGGGTATACTTCCTGGAGGGCCAAAATGAGAGCATTGCTCCCCCTATAAGAATTCTGCCCTCCCAAATGAATTTCTAATTTTTCACTAACATTGTACTTCAGTTGAGTATTTAGAAATACGTTTAGATATCAAAGGAAAAGGAGCAGGCGAAGTTAGTAACAAATATGGGTTCTAGGTGTGAACAGTATTCAATGTCTCACTCTCTGCAGTGCTAGAAATTCGGAGACTGAAGGGAAATTTTATAGAGTGGGCAGAATTCTTAGTTGGAGCAATGTTTTCATTTCTTCCACTATAGCAATACTTCCAAAGCACTGGTAATGCTGGATCCAGTAATGAGCTAATGATAACCAATGAACTGATGCCCAAATCTGACAAGACAGGTGCTGGTAATGGGTGAGGTCTGCCTCTCTGGAAGGTGGTGTTTAATTCAGTCCTGATGTAGTTGCACTCCTGAAAGTTCAAATTTGAAACTGGGTAAAACTCACTGATCTAGCTCTGTCCTATCTTCTTCTTTTGCACAAAAGATTGTATTGTTTTTTCTTGTGAGCCACACAAAGATCTATATTATCAGCTGTACAATTACGTTAAGCAAATATTTCTCTCTCTCTTTTCTCTCTGTGAGAGAGAGAGAGAAAGAGAGAGAGAAGTGTTTTTGAACAGGAGAGAAAAGGAGAGAGAGAGAAAGAGAGAGAGAGGGAGGGAGATACTCTGTAGGAAATTCAGATTTTTTTTTCATGGAATGTGTTTTCAGCTTTACTGATATTCTGGACTCATAAGCCCAGTTGTTATTAACTTCCACGAGGTAATCAAATACTTCAGAAATCAAAGGAATATATGGTACTGCTTCACACTTAAATGGGACTCAAGTGTTTTCAAAAGGATCCACATATATTCTCTCATCTTTGTCTCAGTCCAATAAAGTAGGTTTATGCTTCCCATATTGCAGGTATGGGCAAAGTTCAGATGTTCTTGGACTGCAGCTCTTAGCACTCCTCACTCTTGGCTATGCATGCTAAGAGCTGCAGGCCATCTGTCGCAGAGAGGCCACAAGTTCTCCATCTCAGTTGTACTACTAAGACAGGGGGTGATTTATTAGGATCCACTTAGTTGATGGCAAAGGTGGGGCTTCAGGCAAGGACATCATTTTTCCCACCCTGGTCTCCGGGAACTAAATCCAAACACCAGTCCTGTCTAAAGAAGACCCACTGAATCACTTAGCAAGCTCTATAGATTCACGGGGTCAACACTAGTTGATACTAACAACTGGATTTAGTTGTTCAAGCACAGGAAGGACAGTGTGCAGCTCTCCAAATATTGTTGGATTGTCGTTCCCCCTATTCTTCCCCAGTGACTATTTCTGGCTAGGTGTGCTGCAACTTATAGTCCAACAACATCTAGAGGGTCACATTTTACCCATCCCTGCCTTAACATAGGTTGGCCCTTTCTCTACTCTCTTTCTGCCAGCAGACAAAGACCTTTTTATCTACCCAGGCCATAAACTGTTGATTAGTCATTGCAGAAGGTCTTTAAAATAGGGTATGCTACATTTTGGGTAGTCAGTGTGGTTTAGCAGTTTGAGTGTTGGACTATGACCCTGAAGACTGGAGCTCAATTCCCTCCTCAGCCATAGAAACCCACTGGGTGACCTTGGATGCATCACACACTCTCAGCCCCAGAAAACCCCATGATAGGTTCTCCATAAGTCAGAAATGACTTGAAGGCACACAGCAACAACTATAACATGCTATATTCTTATCATCATTATTTGTTTTAACTATCTTTTAAACTTTGTTAAATCAATGTTTTTTAATACAGTTTTTTATTTAATTGCTTTTAAGCTTCCCTCTTACACCTGTGTATGTCATTTTTTCCAGGTGCTGCAGAAGTCATTCCCTTCCTCTCTCTACAGCACCAAAGCCTCCTTCCCTAACTTGTTATATGGGTTCTGAAATCCCCCCAATGGACTTTCCTTGTCTCATGGGGAGGAGGCAGGATCAGAGAAGCATCTGTCCACATCTGTCCATCCATCCATCCATCCATCCATCCATCCATCCATCCATCCATCCTTTTATGCCCATAGCCAAATGCAAAATAATTACATCTGCACAGACTGCTCTGGAGGATCTTGGTGGATCTTAGCCCTGCTGTAACCATTTTATGTCTGACTACAGGGACATAGCCAGATGCTGCTCTGATCCTGCCCACTCCTCAAATGTCAAAGAATGGCTTGAGGCAGTGTCAGAGCTTTATAATAAGTCTTGGGGGATGATAGATAGCTCAGCCTGGCGTTGGTTGGCATGCAGAACTACAATGTTACACCGTTTACAGCTAAACACTGCAACTACTGTATTACTTACTTTCTGAAAGCAACTTTCCATGTTCTGTGTTTTATACTGCCAATTGCTTTGGACTCCTTTGGAAGAAAAGATGGATGGAAATGGTTTAAATGAGTTACTGAGAGCCAAACCACAGCTACAGAAAAAGGCAACTATTATACCCTTCTGAGGGTGGTTGTATATCGTCAGTGAAGAATAAAAACAAGTACATAGATTTCAACAAAAGGCGCACATGCTAATGTCTATGTATAGATGCAAGTACATTGTACTTCAAGACCTCTGATTAAAAACAAGAACAACAAAGTGGCCTTATGATCTAAAGGTAAGAACAAAACGCAAAAGTTGGGAAATGAATTTTATTAGGACAACTAAGATGTTACAAAGGTAGCACAAGGCATGTTCTCCAAGTGTTCTGATTTGGGAGAGACAGTCCTGATTAATCTCTGTCATCTCAGTTTTTCAGCTGCCTTTAAAATGTCTCAGTTTCTTTCTCTTCTTACCACTTCCCCCCTTTGTCCTCAGCTTACTTCAGTTGCAGCAAACTGAGTTCAAAAGTTTGCATTCAGTTAACTTAGCCATGGGAGAAGGGAGGAGGGGATGGAATCTTGCCTTTTCCCAGTAGATGCAGGCAAAATAAATTACTCCCTGAGCTTGTGTATTCTTCCCTATTAATAACTTTGTTCATCTTGACCACGCTGTGATGTTTTTTAACATTTTTTATCTGTAAAATATTGGATGGGGCAACAGGGTAGCAAATGCTATTGAGTTCTCCAGAATACTTCATCAGGCATGATGATACCAAAATCAGGGGATGGGGAAAACCAAAAAGAAAAAGATACCCTGAATATTGTATGTCTCTTGGTTAGAATTACAAGGTGAGAAACAGGTTGATTTTATGCCTTATGCCTTATGCCTACAGCATGGAGAATTCCTTTCCTGTCTGTTTGACCACAGCTTAAATATGTCCGCAGCAAAAGCAAAAAGAAGGAGATGATAGGGCCACTGCACAGAGAAGATGGTGAATTACTAACAGGGGGAAGAGAAAAGGCAGAACTACTTAACACCTTCTTTACCTCAGTTTTTTCCCAGAAGGATACAAGCACTCAACCTGGCAGTTGGGGAGCAGGTGAGGAAGCAGGGGAAATGCGGCACATTGTCAGTGTCAGGCAGCGGCTTAAGCAGAAAACGGAGGCAGGAGCCGGGTTTTATGGCTTTTAGTAATAAAGTAGTAAAGTAATCAAGAGGTTACATCACCCCAAACAAACAGAAGCAGCAAACTCAATGACAAGGATTGGCCTGGAACAGAAAGCACGGGATGCAGATTCCCCGGATGGAAGACAGTTGTTACCCCGTGCCCAACTTTCCTCAGCGTCTGTCTTAAATGCATAGTCTTTAGCCCAACTGGGGCTGATCAAACGTCCGTAGGCCCAGCTCACAGCTGGAGGCCCTCAGACTTCAAACGCTTCTCACGCAACCGCCTCGATTGGCGAACCGCCTCCTTCTCCAGCCACCTCTGGAGGAACGTGGGGGGGGGTCTGCAGCAAACTCCGGGCTGGAGTCAGGAACAGCAGCTTCCGTCAAGCCTGAAGCACTGGTCTCATCTGCTGCAGGTACTGGCTCTGAGACAGCTGTGGGGTCACTGGCAGGCCCCTCCGTTGCCTCTGCAGGAGCCCCCTCTCCCTCCCAGGGATCCACCCCTGGCTGGGAGTCCCAGTCTAACTCGGAGTCCCAGTCTGAGTCGGCATCATGCTCAACCTGCTCAGCCTGGCTCATGACACACATAATAGGTAGAGAGGTGGTACAAGAATACCTGGCCACACTGGATGAATTCAAGTCTCCAGGGCCAGATGAATTGCATCCTAGGATATTAAAAGAACTGGCAGAGATCATTTTGGAACCGCTTGCTATAATCTTTGAGAAATCTTGAAGGACGGGAGAAGTTCCAGCAGACTGGAGGAGGGCAAATGTGGTCCCCATCTTCAAGAAAGGAAAAAAAGAGGACCCAAATAATTATTGCCCAGTCAGTCTGACATCAGTACCCAGAAAGATCCTGGAGCAGATCATTAAGCAGTCAGTTGCTAATCACTTGGAAAGCAAGGCAGTAATCACGAGAAGTCAACATGGATTTCTCAAAAATAAGTCATGCCAGACTAATCTTATCTCTTTTTATGATAGAGTTACTAGCTTGATAGATGAAGGGAATGCTGTGGATGTAGCGTATCTCGATTTCAGTAAGGCCTTTGACAAAGTACCCCATGACATTCTTGCAAAGAAGCTAGTAAAATATGGGCTGGACAGGGCTACTGTCAGGTGGATCTGTAACTGGTTGACTGACTGTTCCCAAAGGGTAATCACGAATGGCTGCTTTTCATCCTGGAGAGAAGTGACCAGTGGGGTGCCACAGGGTTCTGTCCTAGGCCCAGTGCTGTTCAATATCTTCATCAACGACTTGGATGAAGGAATAGAGGGCATGCTCATCAAATTTGCAGATGACACCAAATTGGGGGGCGTTGCTAATACGCCAGAGGACAGGATCAAAATTCAAAATGACATGGACAGATTGGAGAGCTGGGCCAAGGCTAACAAAATGAAATTCAATAGAGAGAAATGTAAGGTCCAACACTTAGGTAGAAAAAATGGAATACAGAAATATAGGATGGGGGACACGTGGCTGGGTAGCAGTACATGTGAAAGGGATCTAGGAGTCTTAATAGACCACAGCTAAACATGAGTCAGCAGTGTGATGCGGCAGCCAAGAAAGCCAATGCAATTCTTGGTTGCATCAATAGGAGTATGGTGTCTGGATCGAGAGATATACTGGTACCATTCTACTCTGCTTTGGTTAGACCTCATCTGGAATACTGTGCTCAGTTCTGGGCACCCCAATTCAAGAAGGACATGGTCAAGCTGGAGCAAGTCCAGAGGAAGGCAGCCAAAATGGTGAGGGGCCTGGAAGCCATACCCTATGAGGATAGACTTAGAAAGCTGGGTATGTTTAGTCTGAAGAAGGGAAGGTTAAGAGGGGACATGATAGCCATGTTTAAATATTTGAAGGGATGCCATGTAGAGGAAGGAGAGGGCTTGTTTTCTGCTGCTCCAGAAACCAGGACAAGGAGTAATGGATTCAAGCTGCAGAAAAGGAGATTCCACCTGAACCTCAGGAAGAACTTCCTGATGGTCAGGGCTGTCTGGCAGTGGAATATGCTGCTTCAGAGTGTAGTGGAGTCACCTTTGGAGGTTTTTAAGCAGAGGCTGGATGGCCATCTGTCGGGAGTGCTTTGAGGCTGTTCCTGCATGGCAGGGGGTTGGACTGGATGGCCCCTGTGGTCTCTTCCAACTCTACATTTCTATGATTCTATGATTCTATGATTCCAGAATTGTCAAGCCAGATGAGGCACTCTGGGAACTATAGTCCAAAAAAAGGACCTTTTCCAAGCCCTACAGTCAAGCAAAAGAAGACTCTAAAGTGAAGGCAGCACAGCTGGAATGGCAACAACCTTTTGGATGCTCCCCCTCCTTAAATTCCCCCCTTTCTTGCCCAGATGAGTGCAAAATGTTCCATTTCAAAGTCTGGTGTCTTCTGCTGGTGAGAAAGACTTGCTTCGCCTGGCTTTCTACTGTGAGCTTGTTTATACAGGTCCTACTAAGACACAATCTCCCTTCCTTTTGAGATGAAGCCATGACTGGCTGTGAACACAACACAAAAGTTTTAGGCCTTATGAGTGTCTCTACAAGCACTTTGCAACTCTTTATTTCCTCTCTCCATGGGGAATGCCTTGTCAAGAGTGTAAACAGTGTTAACTCTGCTAGGAGGGAAAGCAAAAGAGAAGAGAGTGTTCTCAAGTGTGTCTTTCCCATTTTAATAAAGTCTGGTTTAGGGAGGGATGCAAGAAGCACATTAAACAATGCACAAGTATGTGCAACATGCCCCTTGGGCCTCAGACCTGATGACTCCTCATAAATCCATGGGAGCTGCTATCCACTCCAATCTGGACAGAGCAGCACGGATCTGTCAAAAAATAAGAACTTCTGCAAAAGATTAATTATTTGCTCAGACAGGGTCCATGCTGAGACTCTTTAAAGGATTCATTTTCTATTACTAAGCTCTGAAAGAAGGTTTTAGTCTTTCTGTTACCCCCCACCCCCAACCAAGGTCAGAGTGTTTTTCTCCAGAAACCAGACAGAGAAAGATACATAGAACAAAACAACTTTTAAAGCTTTCCATTGCCCCCATCCCCAGTAAAACCAATCCATTCAAAATCTATTGCCTAAAGCTTAGGCAGAAGCTAGTTCCTAGGGGAAGTAACTTTCCGCACATGGTAGTTCTTGTGGAAGATCGACAAGTATCCCAGGAGATAGAATACTGTATTTTCTCGTGGTCAGATCTATCTAATGCTACTTGTTGGAATCTCATGACTTCCATTGGTCCTAAGATAACCAATCCTATTTTAGTTAATTCAAAAAAGTCCTCTATTTGAAAATGTCTTGTGTTTATAAGGCTGTCAATGGATGCCCCACTGACAGTAACTACAATGCCCTTTTTTGTTCTCCTTCTCTACAGTTGTTTAAAGATAAGAAGGGGGGGCTTTATGTTGTCCATCACCAGGGAACAGCCACACAGAAGACTGAGCAGCCACATGGATCACCTAGTCAGAATCTTCTCCCAAACAATGAGATTTTTTATGTTTCTGTTTCAGTGTCCTTATCAATTTAGGCATCTCTTTGTGTAAATTAACTAAGGATGGGAAGAGTATTTGAAAATATACCATAAATGGTTGAAAAACATGTTTCTTAAGTGTTAAGAAACCCTGATGAGAAGAGTTCTGGAATAATGAGAATCTTTGCAGTTTGGGATGCATTCTACACAAAATTCAGAGAGTTCTGTGCAGAAGATAGCATTTTCTGTGCAGAAAATGATGGTTCAATGTAGCAAAATATTCTTCTACTCAAGAAAATATAATCAGGATGATGCTGTTGGGCTGCAGTCTTATACATCAGAGATTCATAGTCTGTGGCCCTTGGCTGCCACCTGTGCAGCCCCTGGAAGCATCAGGACCTCACCTATTTCACACACAAGTTCTCCTTCTAGCAGAAGTTTAACCCCCCCCATCCATGCATACTGTTATACATGCTGACAAGGGCTCAGTAACATTAGTTTTTAAAACTAAAGCCAATATGGCCAGTTTCTGGGAGTTATAGTCCATTTCCATACTACTATTAATATTTTAATATTATAATAATTAATATTAAAACAATGTGATAGTGCTATTATTCCACTTTCAACCTCCTGTGGAATTCTGGGGTTTGTAGTCTACTGAGGCCAAAGAACTCTCTGACTGAGAATTCTAAATGCCCCTCCCTAAGGTGCAAATCCCAGAATTCCATTGGATATTGAAAGTGGAATAATAGCACAATAACAATGTAATACAGAAAGGCTCATAGTCCAAAGGATAATTTTTCTGATCATTGGCAGTGATCTAAAAATAGCACTAACTGAACCCAGTGGGAATATCAGGCTAGTGGGAGGAAGAGGTTTTGCATTTAATAATCTGTCTGTTTGAAACTTTCTCAGTAAAGAAGCGAGATGCAGGATGTATCTGACTGACCACAGAACAATACTGGAAACAATATTTGGCATTAAGAGAAAGGTTCTAATATGATATAATCTGATTCCCACAGAGTTCCATTGTAAACATAAAGGTATGCAATGGCACAAGCTCTTCTGCCAACTGAGTATGGAAGACACACTTTTCAGCTGCTATGTCTCACCCCTGTCACCATCATATCCCTCCTAATTGCTACTATTTGTGGTTGCTGAGAAAAGAAGCCCACAGAGCCAGGTCTTTGGGCCTGGCTGACTCTCTAAAGAATAGGGATGTAAATCCTTGCTGATTTCATAGGCCATTTCCGCACTAGCCTGTTATAGGGCTGTGATTCCACTTTCTACATCCTACGGAATTCTGGCATTTACAGTTTCGGGAGGGGTCTTTTTTAAATGATTTTTCACATTTTTGGGAATTGTTGTGAAAGTTTCATTTTTCCCAGAAAACACTGGGCTTTTTTTTTTTTTTTTTTGCCTTTTTATATAAAATAATCTTCCCCACATAACGCAAAGACATCCTTTTTCTTGCATAAAACCCTCACCTGAAACAAGAAGGGCAAATAACTGATGCTGGTCTTTTCATTCTTCCTGAAGGGCAGATGACAAAGTCTTTCATCTGCTGAGACACACTTTCTCAGCAAGGATGAGAGAAAATAGGAAAATTCTTTACATCCCCACTAAACAGCTCTTTCAGCCACTTTCCCCAGCTGACACTGCTCTCCAGGGAGTCCATTCATCTTCTCTTTCACTCTGGGGACACTCACAGCATGATAAAGAGCAGATAGCTACTCCAAGCTATACACTCACCCCCAACCCACTTTTAAGGCAGCCCACAGATTGAGCCAGAAGGCAGAGAGCTGCTTCAAGGAGAGTAGGCCTACTAGGGCACTCTGGAGCTCTAGTGTTTTCATATCATTTCCATGGGTGTGGGAGGAAATGCAGAATGTCCGTTTCCTTCCTTCCCTGTTTTTCTCACTTTAAGCATTCCAATTCATAATATGCTGCTTTCTCTTTAGACAAAAAGTGACACTCAATGTATCTCAATGTTTCCTGCATAGCAGGGCAGTGGACTGCATGGCTCTTGTTGTCCTGTCTGATCCTATCACTCTAATTCTGTATTAGTCTTTCTTATTATGAAAACCAGTGGGTATCCAATTGTGCTCTGGAGCAGTGCTCAGCAACGGTGCTTAGCAGGTGGCCTTGGGGACAGTCCTATCTCTCAGCCTCATCTCCCTTGAGCAGTGGCATATCCAGCATAAACAGCATCTAGGGCAAATGTGAAGTTGTGCTCCTACCTTCCTACTCCTACTCCCACCCCTATATGCATGGCTTTTTTGCACCCCGCTGGCATATGCTTCTGCCCTTGAGGATGTGGACAGCTGACACAAGAAGATAAGGCTGTATTGTAATCAGCTGATATGATCCCTTGGAGAAAAAAATTGTAATAATAGTCAAAAAGCCAGAAGGTATAATAATCTGGTGAGTGTGTGAGAGTATCTCTCTCACAGAGCTCTCACAGAAGCTTATGCATAGAGCTGTCCTGTGTAGCAACATTTGTTCATTCCTAATACTCTCTTCCACACACATACACACTTTCAGACCCCCTGCCCTAGATTGTGAACAAAGGAAAGTTGACCTCAGCCTGTGGACTTTTGTTTTCACTTGTTTCTGGACTCCGGATCAGAACAAAACATCACAGAAAAGTCAACATGCTCTTACTTATTTGTCAGGCACTGTGGAAAGGGACCGTGACACCTTGGTTTCTTTGGAAACTTCTAAACTTTGATTCTAAATATTCCCTGAAGAAGGTCTTAAGAGCACACACAGACTGAAAGTTTAGTATTAATATTAATAATTAAATGTCAGATTAACAGTTTATGAGCTGCTCTAAGAGCTTTTGTGGCTGAAGACCTGGGTATAAATACTCCAAATAAATAAAAAGCATTAAAACAATCGTTTTTTTAAAACATCTTGAGATGTATTTCCAGTTTCTTCTGTGAATCCAAAAGTGGAAAGCCTACTCTTGGAACAAAGCTTGAAAAAGTTACTTTTTTGCACAACAATTTTCAGAATCCTCAAGACTGCATGACTAGCAGCCAGGATGGCTAATTAATTATGGAAACTATCCAAATCCACTCCTCTAGCTTTATAATTGTGCCAAACAAATTTCTTCTGATCATGTATCTGATTCAGACCTAATGATGACTATAACCCAAGAAAAGAGAAGAATAATTTTTGATTCTCCTTTCCCCATCAGAAAAAAGGGATGACAGGCAGATGCCTACGCTGTCTCTGCTCATCATATTAAATATATTTAGGATATTTCAAAAATGATATTTAGAACAAAATCATTTAAGTTGTTTGACTTTCCTAGCCTGAAGTAATGCAGGAAATTTCAAGGTCACCTGTGGGCACCAGATGAAATAATGAACTGAAGTCATTTGAACTTCTTTTGATATAACCTAGGAGCATTGCCTGAGACACAATCATTTACACCAATCTTGGGACAAGTTGGGCATTGCTGGAATTCATTAACTCCTTCACAATCAGCAAAACCCTGCTAGCTGTACCTTTATTGACGTCACGTTAAAGTCTCATCCATGACATGTAACTTGTCCAGGCCTGTTCTCATGACTTGTAACCTGTTCCAAAACCATGGCCTGAGGTAATTCTGACCTGGGGTCAATGTTGTCTGCACGTTCCAAACTACTCAGGAGAACAGGACATTTCCTGATAAGAACTGGGAGACAAAGCTGAAGCTTGTTGGCAGATGGATCAGAAGTGTTTGGTTTTTGCTACAAAGAGAAAAAGCATAAGCAAGAAAGAAGCTTGCTTACCTGAAGAAGGATATGGGTAAAGGTTAACTTGATTTCCCGTCTTCTAAAGCTATGTTCATAGCAGCTTTCAGGGCAAAGAAGAAGGAACATCTTTGTAAACAAAGATTTAGACCTTAAATGAGTTGCTTGTGCATCACATACAATCTGCCATTATTTTAAAAAATGAGTGTCAAAAATGCATTGCCAAAAGAGTAGGGGGAGCAAGAGCCACACTGAACACTGCTTAAGTATTCTCCTCACCCACAGCAACACTGCCGCTTAGGGAGCTGGGTATGTTTAGCCTGGAGAAGAAAAGGTTAAGAGGTGACATGATGGCTATGTTTAAATATTTGAAGGGATGTCATGTCGAGGAGAGAGTGGGCTTGTTTTCTGCTGCTCCAGAGACTAGGACAAGGAGCAGTGGCTTCAAACCTCAGGAAAAGAGATTCCTTCTAAACATTAAGAAGAACTTCCTGATGGTACAAGCAGTTTGACAGGGGAATATGCTGCCTCGAGAGTGTGGTGGAGTCTCCTTCTTTGGAGCTTTTTAAACAGAGGCTGAATGACCATTTGTCAGGAGTGCTTTGATTGTGTATTCCTGCATGGCAGAGGGGGTTGGCCTGGATGGCCGTTGTGGTCTATCCAACTCTATGATTCTATGCGCACTGTGGGATATATAATCACATAAGAATTTTTTATCTGAAGTTTCAGTAGTTATCCACAAGCATGCAGCAATCTCTACAACAAACTTATGTGCAAGTATATGCAAAAGTTATATGAAGTGGAAATAAACTGACACTCTAGGATATGAAACTATGTAACCTCTCAGACGTTAACCATGTCACTCAATTAACTCATATCATCTACACCATTTGCCTATATGATCTATACACTCCAAAGTCTATTTTGTGACTTCTAGAGTCCTCACTCCTGAGCACTCCGTATTTAGGGGGCCAAAAGTGTTTTCTTTCCACATGATGAAGCCTCCAAGAATTATGGATGTACATTTAAACAGGTTATACATACCCCACAGCCTATTATTGTCCCACAAAAAACACTCCCACATTTGTGGGGGGAAATCAATTTTTGCTTATTTCAAGGAGAGGACATCCATAGCTTACAGTGGACCCGGGGGTGGACAACTGAACTCTCTAAAGTTGCTCACCCAGATCTAGACCTTGGTGTGACCTGAGGCTTTTCACACCACACAGTTATAGAGCTATGATTCCAGTTTAATTGCTGTTGCTATGTGCCATGGAATCCTGATTTGAGTTTGCAAAAATCTAAAACTCTCTGGCTGAAATTCTACATGCCTTTCCCTAAACTGTAAATAAGCTAATTTGATAGGATGCTGCCATGACAGATAAAACAGAATCATAGTGCTCTAACTGTGTTGTGTGAAAGGGTCCCACAAGTGAACAAAGCCATGCCAGAGCTGAATGCAGAATGTAAAGACCAGAGTTGTTGTCTTTGTTTTTTTAAATTTTTAAAAAAAGAAATATGTTGAGCAATGCACAGAAAAGCCAAATTCAACCACAGAAGAATGCAAATACAAACAAAACATAAAAATCTTTTCTGATTTTTTTTAATACGTTTTCTAAGAGGAAACACCTAATATTGGATTTCATATCCTTTTCTTTCAAAAAGCCTCTGACTTTTTTGGAGTTGAGTGTTAAACATGTGATGAGACGGAACACATTAGCTGAAATTAAATATAGGGAAAGATGTATCAAGATTCGAGGTTTGGGGAGGAGGAAGGAGAAGACCTGTATAAACGAGTTGTTCCAGAACTGGTGAGTTTGGATTGGTCAACTATAGATGGATGTGAGATAGATAGGATTTTAGGATTAGTTCGATGATTGCACGAAAGAGGAAGGTTCCGGGACATTGTTGTTTTTTTAGTACGAGAGGGGTGAAAGACCGGGATACAGTGTAGTTACACCAACAAATTAATAATAGAAGATACTGAGTTAAAATTTTTAAAAAATGTTCCGTCAGAGATACTGAAGAAGCGGAAGATTACGGTCCCCTACGAAGAACTGAAGAACAAAGGAATTGGGTATGGGGGGAAAACTCGAAGGAGTGATATTTACATATCAGCAAAAAAGACAAGTAATCAATACGATATAAAATTTGGGGAATTCCTAAGAAAACTTAAAGAGGATGAAAAAAGGGAAGTGAGAGAGAAAATAGAAGACAAGGAGGATGATAAAAGACGAAGAGTATAAAGGGGTGGGGGAAGGGAGGCCCAAGATCTCCTACAGAGAAAGATAAGACAGGGTAAAAGTGGTTAGGCAGCAACCACATCGAGAATTGGGAAAACACAAACAGGAAGAAATAGAACAAGAAGAAACAAACAAGAAGAAATACAAGAGGAAGGTGAGCAAGAAGAGACAGGAGAAAAATCTCAAGAATCGGAGACAGCGGAATAAGGTGAGTAAATTGGTTAGGTTGAATTGGGGATGATGAAAGTTAAATTAATATCCTGGAATATTAGGTGTTTAAACTCAATTATAAAATGGAAAAGAAATTTTGGTATTTGGAGAAGCAAAAAGCAGATGTTTACTGTATTCAAGAGACCCATATAACGAGGAAGGGAATGTCTGTTTAAAAATAAAAATTGGGGAATGTATTTATATCAGGAATTGATAAAAAGAAAAAGGAGTTGCATTATATGTAAATGATAAATATGAGGCACAGAGGTGATAAAGATCCCCGGGGTGATTTATAGTGGTTGAGGTAAAATTATTGAATATGACAGTTTTAGTTGTCAGTATATATCCCCCATCAAAAAAAAAGTGATTTCTATGGAAAAAATTTTAAAAAATAAGTGAGATTAATGCTCAGAACATTATTATTATGGGAGTTTGGAATGGGGTTACTCATCCTGAAAGATAGAATAGAACCAAAAAGAAATACGGAAATGGGGGAAACTACCAAAACCCTTTTAATAATATAATGGAGAATCTAGCCCTAGCAGATATATGGGGGGCTTTATGGGGACAAGAAAGAATATACCTATTTCTCAGAGGTTCACCGTTCATGGTAAGAATTGACATGATCGGGTTTTCCCAAAACAATTTTACTCAAATTAAAAAGAAAAAATCCCCCTATGATGATTTTGATCATGCCCCTTTTGAATGTGATTACAAAATTTGGAAGGGGAATATAGATGGAGATTGAAGGATAAATTATTAAAGAGACAGATTATAGTACAAAAAGGTAAGCAGGTGTTGAAGAATTATTTCACAGAAAATTTAAAAAAGGGGGGTTTCCCTTTTAAGCACGGTTTGGGAGGCTAGTAAAGCCGTGATGAGGGGTTAATGTTTGCAAGAGATAATTTTAAGGCGAAAAAAAAAAGAAAAGGAAAAACTGTTGGTGGCAGGCATAAGACGTTAGAAGATACAAAAGACCCCAAGTGATATAAAACTGTTAGATAAATTAAAGGTGTTACGTAAACAGTTAGAACCCTTTTAAACACAGGAAGTAAAAAATAATCTAAATTTACTAAGCAGAAAAACTTTTTCTTGCTAATAAAACTAACAAATGGTTGGATTAGGTTATGAAAGGAGAGGGAGAATCGGATGATCTTTCAGGTTATAGATAACAACAGGGTGGTAACAAAGCAGGATGAGCTAAAAAAGGTATTTGAAAATTACTAGGGGAATCTATATTCGGATAGGGGATAAGTGAGCATAGAAGGGAAAAGATGGAACAATACCTGAGTGATAAGAGATTACCAAAAATAACAGAAGATCAGAGGATTGAATTGAATCAACCTATCATAAAAGAAGAGGTCGTCCAAGCTATTCAAAAACAAAAATTAGGGAAGGCCCCCGGAGGGACGGTTTTAGTGCACTATATTATAAGACATTTCAAGAGCAGTTAGTTGATCCACTATGGGAAGTTATGATTGGTTTGGGGAAAAGTATTACCCCTCCTCGTGGGGGGAAGCAAATATTTCCCTGTTTAAAAAAAGAGGGCAAGGATTTGATGGAAGTTAAGAACTATAGGCCCATTTCCCTACTGAATCTAGATTATAAAATCTTTGCAACCATATTGCCGAAAGATTAAAAAGGGTCATGGTAACAACGATACATCTAGATCAGAACGGTTTTTTACCAGGGAGAATGCTAAAATACAATATCAGGACGGTTTTAAACACTGTAGAAATTTTCATAGACATAGTGATAAAAAATGGTATAGTTTTTTAACGAAAAAGGCCTTTGATAGGGTGAATTGGGATTTTGTTCCAAGTCATCAAAGCAGTAAAATTTAGGATCGAGATTTATTGAATGGATTAAGGATATATAAGGAACAAACAACAAAATTATGTGAATGGGGGGGCACCCCCAAAAATTTTGGATTGCTAGAGGGGTGAGACAAAGATGTCCTTTAGCACCCCTACTGTTTATTTGTGTTAGAAATTTTAAACAATAAAATTAGGGGGGAAACAAAAATTAAAGGAGTAAGGATTAACAAAGAAGAATATAAACTTAGTGCATATGCTGATGACTTGGCCATCATTTTGGAGGATCCTTGGGAGTATGGAATCATTGACTATTGAATTAGCAAACTTTGGTTTTCTCTCTGGTTATAAAATTAATACTACCAAGACCAAGATGATTCTTAAAATATAATGGCTCAGGAAACAAGAGTTAATAAATAAATCAGGATTTTCGGTTCAAAGATAGTTAGATACCTAGGTATTAATATTACAAAAAATAGTATAGATTTATTTGATAGCAATTATAAAAAAGTGTGGTAAAATAAAAGTTAGCTTAGAAAATGGCAAAATCTACCACTCTCTTTTTTGGGTAGAATAGTGACAGAAAAATGATTTTTTTTCCCCAAAAAAAATTTCTTATTTCAAAACCTTCCAATAATTTTGAATTAAAAACCCTTTTAAGGAATGGGAACAAGACTTAAGAAAATTCATATGGAGTGGAAACAACCCCGAATCAAACTTAAAGTTTTAGAGGACAGTATAAGAAGAGGCGGATTGGGATTACCTAATTTTAGATTGTATTTTATGCCAATGGGTTAGAATAGTTGAGGGAATGGATAACCTTAAAACTCCCGAATTCTGACATTAGAGGGGAACACTAATTTTGGCTGGCATGCCTATATATGGTATGGTAAATCGGTTATTGATAGAGAATTTTGGGAACATTTTTTCAGGAAGGCTCTAATTACAATTTGGGGAAATATAAAAGGAAGTTAATTTTTAAAACCATTGTGGGTTTCACCTCACGAAGCATTTTATTGGAGAGAAATTCCTAAACCGGGATATTGGTTAACATATAAGGATATTTTAAAGATACAAGGGGATAATGTTGAATTTAAATCCAAGCAGGATCTTTTTAACAGGGTTGGCAATCACATTGGTTGTTGTTTGTGCAGTTGGGGACAGGGTTTAAAAAAAACAAAAATATGAGGGCTTTGAAATAAGAAACAAAGATGCGGTATTAAAATCTGGAGGTAAACATAGAGTTAGTGTCATTTATAATATTTATTGACCCTGGAAACTGAGACTGAAACCGTTAAACAAACAATGATAAAATGGGCTAAAAATTGGGGGGGAAAAAACCATGGAAGAATGGGAAAGCTCTTGGGAAATCACTTGGGAAGTAGTAAAACCAGCTAGCTTAAAAAAATTTTTGAAAAATGTTACATAGATGATATTTAACTCCTGTTTGGTTAGCTAAAAAAAAAAGAGCCAAAGCAGGCCTGTTGGAAATGCACCCAGAAGGGGACTTTTTTCCATATGTGGTGGGAATGCGACGTAGCAAGGGTGTTCTGGAAAAATGTGCATAGTAAAATTCAGGAGATATTAAAAATCAAATTTGCGCTGTCTCCCAAACTATATTTGCTAAACATGGTAAAAAATTTACAAATTGATAAATGTAAAAAAAAAATAGTCCTCTTTATGATTACAGTTGCTAGGATATGCTATGCTCAATTATGGAAGGGGCCAAAATCGCCAAGATTAGGAGACTGGTTAATAAATTATATGGCATGGCAGAGGCGGATATTATTATGGAATCTTTGGAGGGGGGAAAAGGGAGGTTATAGAGGGATGGAAAATGGTTTTGCCAATTTGGATTGATAGGTGGGGGGAAAAAGGCATATTTTTATTTTATAACCATATATTTTTTCCCTTTTTTTTTAGGAGCTGGATGGTTTAGGGTTTATGTGGGGAAAGGGCACAAATTCCAATGAAATTCAGGGTGTCTTATTTGATGTATACATTAGTTACGCTTAATTACAGAAAAAGATAAAGTGGTGATGGTGTTGAAAATTTCGAGATGTTGTAACTTAATCTGTATGAGTTAGTGTTGTTTTTGATGAATTAGAAGGAGGTTAAGATAAAGAACATGTCAATTTCAGCAATGTTAGGTGGGGTGGGTGGGGGGGGAAATAGGGTATTTAACTTAATTGTTTGATTTATGCTTATATTGGTTCGTATTGTACTGTATGGTATGTAATTTGTGTTGTATATTGTATGTTTTATGTTTTAAATTTATTAATAAAATATATAATTAATAAAAAAAAACTTAAAAAAAGAAACTGGAAGTGAACAGGCTGATTTCTGTGATCAAGTTCTAAATTTGTCAAAATAGCCACATCACTGTTACAAAACAAAGCTAACTGTTTTGACATCAAAAATGTTTGAAGTTTGAACTCTATGTAAGCCTACTCTAATATTTAGTAAATTTCCTCTCTGGAGTTAAGTTAAGGCAATGGGGCATTTCCCTTAAACCCACCCAAAAGAAATAGCAATGATCTAATTCTAAGCCTTGAATATGGTTAATGATTTGTTGCATACCACCAAAAAGCATTCAATTGTTGCATTTTTTAAAAGAAACTTTTATTAGGTAGTCAAAATGCTATTAAAACATAAGCTTTTAAAAGGCCTTCAATTTTTTATCTATAAGTAATGGGAGGTAGTAAATAATTCCATCCATTTTCCATTTTAAAAAGTCCTGTGAAGTTTCAGATTGCATTCCAGTACTGCTGTGAGCAAGAAGGTATTAAAAGCATTTTTTTTTTTTAATGAGTTTGTCTAATAAAGGTATTATACTAATAGGGATTTTTATGTTACATTTTTTTTCATGAAACACAGCTGTTGTTGCTGTGTGCCTTCAAGTCATTTCTGAGGTATGGCAACACTGTGGTGAACCTGTCACAGGGTTTTCAGGGACTAAGGCCATTTCTGCATTAGCCTGTCAAGCCCATTCCCCTTTCAACATCCTCTGGAATCCTGGGGGGCCCCCCCCAAACTGCATACCCCAGGATTCCAGAGGATGTTGAAAGTAATGTACACTATAACAGGTTACTGGGGAAAAGGCCTAAGAGTGTGTAAAGTCCCAAGATCACCCATGGGTTTTATAGCTGATTAGAATTGAACCCGGTTTCCAGGGTCATAATCCAGTGCTCAAACCACTATACCAGTGGTTCTCCCTTTCCCCAGATTTTTTGGACTTCAGCTCCCAGAAGCCCTGAGCATTGACCATAGTGGCTGGGGCTTCTGGGAGCTAAGTCCCCAAAAACCCGGGGGGACAGGTTGAGAACCACTGCACTATACCTTTATTTATTTATTTATTTATTTATTTTTAAAATATAGTTGAATACAACCTAATATAGTCTAACTACCAGCTATTCCAATTCTTTCATGAGAACTACTTTTGTCTATCTCAAGTGGCATAGATGATATTCTTCTAAAATAGGGAGTAGGCCACCTGGCCAAGTCCAGGGACCACTTTTCTGCCAAAGAGACCCTCTAGGAGCTGTGTGGTCCACCAAGACAACACAAAAACTGGGGGTGGCCAGATGTTCTGGTTTTGAGATTTATTTTATTTTATTTTATTTGCATTTAAACTGTGAGGCATCCCTGCCCAGCTAAGACTGACTTGGAGGCATGATTTTGTGGTGATTCTGTTCCTTTCAGGAGGGGCATACCTAGAAACTGGTGCTTGGAGCCTCTTATTTCTGGGTACAGTTCAAAGTTCTGGTTATGACCTATACAGCCCAATACTAGGTTATCTGAAGGATTGTATTCTCCCATGTGAGTCTGCCTGTATTTGAGATCTTCACGGGGAGGGAGGCAGAGGGCAAGCACAAGCACCTCTGATGGGAACACAGAACAGGGCCTTCTCAGTGGTTATTCTCAGGCTTTGGAAACCCTTCCCAGAAAGGTTACACTGGCACCCTACCTGCTGTCTTTCTGCAGACCAGTAAGGACCTCGTTGTTTTGGCAGACATTTGAGGACTGAATGCTTTGGGAGAATGGGCCTTGCATAATGTTTTGGATTGTCTATTTGGTGCTTTCTTTTTAATGGGTTATGTTTTTAACTGGTTCATTTTTTTTGATAGATTAATTACATTTTTTCACTTTTGTGCATTGTGAATTTTCAGCTGTATTTATTTAACTTTTGTAAGCTGCACTGCATCCCAAAACTGGGAAAAAGTCAAAGGGAGGAGGAAGAGGAGGGGAGAGACACCAATTTAAATGGTGAACTGCTGTTCCTGGAGGTCTAAAAGAAGATAGCTCACATACACACCCTTTGTCTGAAGAGACTGAGGGCCACAAACTCAGCCTTGCTAGCTCTAGAGCAACACTTTACCCACCCGTGTTCTAAAAAGATGGCCTTACCATTGGATTTGTGCCGCCATTAAATTGACAATTATTTTACAATGTAACTGAAAGAGGCGCTCTCTAGATCTTCCCTGTCTCAGCCACTGACATGCTTTGTGCCTTCTCAGTTCTCCTATGCAGTTACAAAAATCTCATCAAGCTTTCCTCATTCAGCGTCACAATTAAGCAGTGCGGGAGCATGTAGCATGTCAGGACTTGGCAGAGTGCAAGCTGTGAGAAAAAGGTTGTGTGTGGTCCCTTCTAATTGATACTTGAGAATAATAATGTTAATAATAATAATAAAAAGAGAATCCTACACAGCAGCTGTTTGATTGACACAGCCTGACTAAAAATCACAAAGAATTTGAGAAGGCATACCCTGTTTCATATCCTTTGGATTCTGTGCATTCAAAATATCAAAATGCTGAATCAACTGTGTGTGTGTGTGAGTGTGTGCATTTGTGCATGTGAGGGGGGTAAACCCCCTGCATGCATGTGCATGTGTGCACATAGAGACAAATATTCCGCAGGTGCTAACAAGCAAACTGTAGCAAGTGGCCCCAGACCAACAACACAGCTGGCAGCTGAGCAGGGGAAATTGGGAGGCACCTGCAAAAAGAACAACATTCAAAGCCTTTGCTTGTTCAAAATAATCACCTAAGAATACAGACAGGTCTCAGCTCATAAGCAAAGCAAACAGCTGCCTTAATGTGGCCTGTTTGGGAGGATTTATAAATAGGACTGTCTTAATGACACCCACAGCAATCTTCCAGACTTTTTTTTTTTAAAATGAGAGCAACCTTCCCACTCATGTTATTAGTATTATTATTGGTTCTTATAGTGTTTTATGGGTGCACAGTGCATTGCAATTCCATTTTTAGTATCTAAGTCTCACCCTTGTTGGTTAGCCTTGCCAGGATTCCTTATCACAGGGGAGTTGCTCCTTATTCCAGGGCATTAGAGAGCCGTATATTATATATTCAATTTTCTTCATCTAAGAAATTACAATATTCCTATGTCCTGATTTTTAAAAATCTGACTTCATACCTTCTGTGGAGTGGTTATGCTTTTGCTTCCTCGGGTCTCCAGATTCTGATTCTGTTGCGGCATTTCACAGTGGCACCGCTTGACTTATTTTCTGGAGTTTAGCAGCAGCAGAAAAATTGGGTCCTGGAGTTTGTAGTGATCTACTGTTCAGGAAACTCAGCATTACCCAAGATGCGCACTTCTGTCAGCATCCATTTAGTTCTCTACTTTGCACACAACATTCTCATTGCCATCAGTGTGAAAGTTCAGAGCAACACATCTTCTAAGAGCTAATGATCGTAAGCCAGCATCCTGTTACTGATATGGAGATCCATAAGTGCAACTTATCCACATGCATACCTCTTTTTGGATGTCCCTTGCCCTTGTGCTCTACCTCAAAGGCTCCACACCCCCAGCAAATATCAAGCATCTGGAAAGGCTGTTGCTTCTTACTAGTGGGAAAGGAAGGAGGGAGAGAACTAATTCAGACCATGAAGATATGGTTGCTCTGGGTTTCTGGGAGAAGGGAAAACAGGGGGCACACTGTCAATAAGCACACTCTTGTTTCTTCCCTCTCCTCTCGCTGAGCTGAGTCCTGCAGCTACTTCATAGTGTCAGTTGACTCTTCCCTCCCCATTGGTAAACTGACTGGAGATTATGAGGGCTAACATTCAGCAACGTGAAAAGCACCACACTTGACAAAGCTGCCTTAAAATGTTCTGTTCCCAGCTACACCTCCAGCCTTTGCCCTAAATCTAAATCTAGGCTAATTAGTTTGCTTATGCAAATCACGTGTAACACCATACCAACAGTTGATTTGTCTGTCACTCATTTTATATCGGTTCTCAAAATGTTGAGGAAGGTTTAGACAAGCCATCTTTTTCTCTGGTCCTTTTGCTAACCCTGGGATTTCCTGAGCATTTTTCTTAAAATACAAATAATAGCAGGGCTTCTGTCTGGAGAAATGTAGCAAGCTGCTGGGTCTCACTGTCTCTGACTCTGTTGTTCCAGCACAGCAGCAGGGCCCAGCACTTGGCCAATGAATGAGTAAGCAGAAATTCTAAGTACAGTAAAGACCTTTTTCCTCCTCCTGCATCTTGAGCCCGTCTGTTCAGGAGTAAACAGAACAAAACAAAACAAAATCCTCCCTTGGCTTTGGTTTAAAGAAAATGGAAAAACCTCAGAGTCAGATGAAGTCACACAGGAACTTGAAGTAAGTAAACTGCTGTCCTGTGGACACATGCTTAGGAACACTACGGTCTTCTCATCATGAGAAGTGAAACATTGACTCTGCCATCTCATGCAGGGGTGGGCAAGGTGCAAGCCTACAGAAGTTGTTGGACTGCAAATCTCATCAGTCCTAGCTAGCATAGCCAGTGTTGAGGAATGCTGACAGTAGAAATCCAGCAACTTTGTGAGGTCTGCACTTTGCTCACCTCTGAACTAGAGAGCTGTGTAGTACATGGTCAATTTAAATAGGAAACCAGCTAAGCCAGAAACAGACTAAGAACCCATATTTCTGCATTGTTTCTGGCATAGTGAGAACCACCCTTTGAATTGTGATGAACACCTCTGTCTTTGACATAGGACTTATTTGGCTTTCTTTAGGAGACAGCTGTATGATGAAGGAATAGATTCTCTCAAAGTGTAGTACACTTTCCTTTCCTTGACGATTTTAAGCAGAGCTCAGATGCCCACCACACAATGATACTTTAATGGTGAATTTAGTAGCTGAGTTCCACAGGGGATTCTTGGTCTCAAATCATCTCTTTTATGGTACTTTCTACATGCAATTTGTATAGTTACCTCTTTTTGGAGAATCAAGCCTGCCAAATTACAGGTGAATAGGTTCAGAGAACTTCATGCAGGAACAGTATTTACAGCTTGTTTCTTTGCTTGTTTGGTTAGTTGATTTGAAAAATGTGCTTACTACCCACACACAGGTGTGCATTTCTTTGTGGAGAATCTTTATGAAAATGGCATACAAAACAGAAGTTGCTTTATCTAAGACACCTTGAAAACTCCAGAAGGATAGCTTCAACAAGTTTTTTTGTTTTGTTTTTTTGGGTAGAAAGACATTGTTCAATTTTTAATTTCCATATCCCTGTACCAAAGCACAGGAGTTGGCAGACCACACAGAACTTTTCCTTTCCAATAAAAGCTAGAGCTGCTGATCATAAAATGATACTCTACCTTCCCCTCCCTACTATCTGAATATTTCCTTATATTAGGAGTATTAGGAGCTTGGAGCAACAGAATCACCTATGGATTGGAGAAGAGGAAGAAGAATAGAGCTTTTCTCTGTTGCAATTTTCTCATTGTCACATGCCTACAGTGATATGCTAGCCAGTGTGGTGTAGTGCTTTCAGCATTGGACTATGGCCATTTCTGCACTAGACTGTCTAGTGCAGAAATGGCTTATGACTTTGGAGACTAGGGTTCAAATCCCTGCTTAGCCATGAAAACTCACTGGGGATCTTGGGCAAGTCACACTGTCTTAGCCACAGAAGAAAGCAAAGGGAAACCCCCCCCACGAGAAATTTTGCTAAGAAAACCCTGCGATAGGTTTTCTGTTGTGGTGGTGGTGGTGGTGGTGGTGGTGTACATTCAAGTGGCTTCCCACTTATGCAGTCCTAAGGCAAACCTATCATGGAGTTTTCTGGGGCTGAGAGTGTGTGATGGGCCAAAGGTCACTCAGTGGGTTTCCATGGCTGAGCAAGGAATCGAACCCTGATCTCCAGGGTCATAGTCCAATGCTCAAACTACTACATCAGGCTGGCTCTTAGGATCGTCATAAATTGGAAACCACTTGAAAGTACACAACGACGACAACAACAAAAAGTATAGTGATATATCCAAGACCCCATGATATAGCCAGATGTGACTAGATCTCAAAGGAATTGCCTCAGTTTCTAACAGCGGGGGAAAAAAATAATGCCTTGCCTTTTGTTTCAAATGCCTCATAACCAGCATAGAGTATGGCCTTTCCCTGCATCAAACCTCCGTCAACCATCTTATATTCAGTGTTAACATCCCAGGAAATATGCAGCTCTATGTCCCCCCCACCTCATATTTCTTCACCCAAAAATGATTTTAAACATGCATGCCTGATGAAGGAGCCTATGAGCTTTGAAAACTTGTGTGATGTATTTTGTATATTTTAGGTGGCCTAATAAAGGTATCACCACAATGTGCTGTGTAGTTCCCCCGTCCCCCAACATTTTGGAATTTGCCACAGTGGCATGAGGAAGTGGCCATTCCATACATCTCCCTTCTATGTACATTTAAAAGGCACAGGAGCTCTGTTCTGTGTGAAACCAAATAAATACATATTTATGCGACGAAATACAAAGCTGAAGTTTTGTGTCATCTCTAATTGTTTGTTCATTCTCTTCCATTCACTGTGGACTTCTACAGAAGATCTTTAAGGGGAAGATTGTCAGAGAGTTTTTGCCACTGGTTTGTGTGGATGCAAGAGAGCCATAAAAGGTAACAGCTAAAGGAGTTGCTGGCAGAAACGCCTGACACTCACCTCTGAGCTGGGAAGCAGAAAGACAGCTGACACTCATTAACAGGCCATGCATTTCACGACACACTTCTTCCAAACGGCCCCCTTTAATTCTCCAAAGCCCAGAGATTATTATCAGCAGACATGATGAAATCATACTCCAATTTCTTTTTGATAGTTTTCAGCTACCCCTTTACCTCCCTACTCTCTTTTGGGTTTCTCAGGTTTATATCCCTCAAAGTGTTGTACTTGGATTGATTGTTTTGCTTGGGAAGACCAGTTGTGGAAGCAGTAAGAAGCACTTTCCATTGGTTCTATCCATCAGCCTTTTTTCATCAAATGTGTACCCAACCACTGTCCTTCACACCTTCTAGCAAGAATTTATTTTAACATGCTGTATGGGGGTGGGAGTCGTTGATAGCACAGCAACTAGTGGCATAGCTTGGCATGAGCGGAGAAGGGGCAGGGGTGAGGTAATGGCATGTGGGGGTGGGGCAAGAGCACACGGGGGGACAGGCAAGGAGCAGAGGCGCCCCCCAAAAAGTGCTGTCCAGGGTGCACTGCCCTCCTCGCCCCCCGGGTCCTTATGCCACTGACAGCAGCCCAACTACTTCTTCACAGATATGCCTTGTCAAGAGCAAATTACACAAAAGCATGGGTGTCTTCTTATTGCTAACTGCATTTAAATTGACTCCAGATTAATGGCAATCCTATGACAGGGATTTCTTGGAATGATTTATTCAGAAGAGGTCTGACATTGTCTTCCTGTATGGCAATGAGACTCACCCAAGGTCACCCAGTCTGTTTCCAGTGGGTGGGGAGCTGAACTCTAATCTCCCAGAGTCCTAGTCCAACTCAAATGGCTACACCATGCTGGCTCTCCACATTGGCATCTTCCAGGGTACAATTCAGAGTGCTGGTTTCCATTCATAACAGGAATCATAGCCTGTGCTGACCCAGATGTTGATGAACTGTAACTCCCATCATGCCTGATCATGAGTTACATTGAGTAGAAATGATGAGAGCTGAAGTCTAACAACAGGAGAATCACATGCCACCCATCTCCATGGTTCACAGAGTTCTATGGGGCTATGCTCCCTTATTAGAGTGTAGGTACCCCTTTCTGTCTTATGTTTCACTATCTCTGAGGGTGGAAAATAACATGAAAGGGTGGCCTATAGGTTACAACGTAAGAGGCAAGTTAAAGGTAATCTTTTCATGCAATATTCAGACGTTCAGAGCACACAAAATAAGAGAATTTTTTGGTATTATCCCCACTCAGTTTATGGAACTATCTTCTTTGAAGCCAGTAAAACTCAAAGACAAATGAACACACACCTAACTATATAGCCTGGCTTTAGAGTTGAGATTAAATTGTTGAAAGGGCCTAAACTGCCTTTCTTTTGAATATTTCTGTGGCTTGATGGGAATGTCAATTAACGCTCTGTTACAGTTATTGTGTGTTGACTGTCCATTGCATTCCTTTGAGGCTGAGAGAGGATAACTTGCCCAAGATCACCCAATGGGTTTCTGTGGCTGAACTGGGTTTTGATCCCTAGGCCATTTCCATATGGTGTCACAGTCCCACTTTGGAGGTGAGATGGCAGAGGTCTGCAGGTCATGCTTTTGCACAATGTCATTGTGGTCCCGCTGCCACACCCATCACAATCACGGGATATTTGCTTAACAGAAAATATCCATTAAGCACCCATGATTGTGTGATGTCCCTGTCCTTCTCGGCCATGTGGAAGGGCAGGAAGTGCGATGGGTATACTTGCTTCCCCAGCACAGCATGGGAAGGCAGGCGCATGTTGCTCACGCTCCCTTCCACAAGGAACTGGTTAGATGTGCAGGGGCAGCATTCCTGTTATGCTCCCTTCCCAGCAATGGTGCTGCCGGGATTGCAACCGGAGGACATTGGGATCACGTAAGGTGCAGAAATGGCCCTACAGTCAAATGCTTAAACCAGTATACCATGGCAAGGCAAAGACAGGCCTCCTTTGAACAAATCTTGCCAAGAAAAACCCATGATAGTTTCAGCTTGTGGTCCCCATAAGTCAGAAACCACTTGAAGGTACCCAACAACAACAATGTCTATTGCTTCCCTTAAAACAATGGGTGCTCATCTTCACTATACCTCCTTTTGGGGAAGGTGACAGAGCTTCCAATTAAAGGAGAACAAATTTGAATTGATGGCTTGCATGGTGGTCATGAGCCCAGGGAGGCAGTCCTCCTGATGAGATGCATAACCTAACATAATAATATAATAACAGTCACCAAATGCAAACCATTTGGTCAGAAATAGGGAGCCTCCACCTCCGATGTTCATTTATCTTCTTTAAGGGAAGTGCATTGTTTCTTTGTACAGTTTTGCTAGGCAAATGCAGTGGGATAAAATTAACTCACAAGAATAATCAACGACAGTGATTAGCAATTGGCTTGCAAAATGCACAGAGAACATGGCCCAGGGCCATCCTTTTGAACTGTATTCCTGCCTGGATATCAGATAATGACAAGCACTGGCAGGTTGAAGACTCTGCCATTATGATTAAGATGTGTGTAGTGATACTGAAAGAAAGGTGGTTTTCATTTCTTTGGCTTGATCCTGTTATCTGAACACAGTGTGGAGATGTGTGTGGCAGGATCAACATGAGATAATTCCTGGAAACCAACCAATCGTGTCATTACGTTTTGCAAAGCAGGTTGAACTCCAGAACTTCCTGCTGGCCTTTATTAAGGGGACACTTTGAAGTCCCAGGTTGTGGTCTTCAGAGGAAACAGAAAAGGAATTACTAATTGGGTTGCTCTTTCCCAGTGGAAACACAATCCTTCCCACCCCTTCTTGGAAGGAATATACTTTCAAGTGATTTTTTTCCTGATCATCTGACACCACAAGAGGATGGAAGGCAAAAAGGAAAGAGAGGAGGAATCAGTGACAGATTAGTTTATACTTTGCAGATATTGATTGTTCCGTGACATGTGCAAAAGACACACATGTATAGGAAAGAGTGGCCAATTTTTCAACTTACTCCTGTAATTGTAGGTTTAAGAGACGGCTGATCTTCAGCTTTCAGTAGCTGTTCTCTTTGATACTAAAAAAAAAAAAAAGCTGTCCGTGCTAATTCCTCCAAAGAAAGATAGTCTTAAAGCAAAGATTCTGGGTATGGTTGAAAATTTGGCAATAGCTACTTTACCATGGAATGCGCGTTAATAAGGTCTCTGATGATATAAATGTGAGTGACTTGCTGCCTAGTGAACTTTTGAAGTACAGTTATCCCTCCATACTTGCTAGGGTTAGGGGCACTGGACTCCCGTGAAAGTGAAAAAAAACATGAATAACTCTAGGCACAAAACAAGTATGACCATCATATTCAATCCACCGTGGATTCCTTTGAGGCATCAGGGTTCCTTCATAAGGCCGAAGTGTGCGGCTGGTGGGGCTTAGTGCCACCTCCACTGCTGCCCTATACCATTTTTAACAGGGACTTACTAGCCTCGTTCATAGTTTCTTAGTCTCATGAGGCTTGCAGTCCCTATTAAAAAGGGCAGACAGCAGCAGCAGAGGTGACAACAAATAATCTGTGAGTAACCAAATCTGCAAAAGTGAAGCCCAACAATGTGGAGAGCTGACTGTATATAGTCATGAGAATGTAAAAAGCAATATGCTAGATAAAACCAAAGGCCTATAGAATCCAATTTTCTATTCACAAAGGGGATCACTTAAAAGCAGGGCATCACTCCAGTAGCACTTTATTGCTTGCTTTCCCCAGAAATGGGCACTGAGAAGTATACTGTGTCTCTTCCTGGAGGGAACCATCATGATTTTGCTACCATTGGTAGCTTTGTTCTTCATAAATTTCTCTAATACCTCTCTAAACCACTCAAATTTGTAGCCGTCACTACATCTTCTGGACCAAATTTCATAGTCTATTCTTCTGTGTGACAAAGTACATCTTTCTGTTTGTCTTAGCTCTCATACTACTCAAGCCCTTTCGGCATGTGGGAAAGGAACTGTGCAAAAACGGGACTCACCGGATTTCTTCAGCGTCCGGTTGAGTCTGTCGGGACGAGGAGCAGTGCAAGCTCGTCGCTCCGCACTGCTCCAGTGTCCAAAATGGTGGCTTCCAGCTGGTGAAGGCTCTCCACCAACTGGAGAAGCTCGCCAGCCTAAAGCCTGCCCCTGGCAGATATACAGGCACGCACTAGTGTGAGCCTGCAAATCTGCGACGGAGCGACATGGAGTCGCGCGCTCCATGCTTTTTAAAAACCTCCAAAAAGAGGTTTTTAAAAAACACGCTGCATAACCAGTTCCAGTTACTCTGGAGCGGACTGAGGTGCGGAACTGCAAAAAGTAGTCCGCCCCAGTCCACTCTACGGTGCAGAAGACCTCCGTCGGAGATCGCTCTGCACCGTTTTAATAGCCCGGTGCGGAAAGGGCCTCAGCTTCATTTGATGACCATAGGCTTATTTGTTTGAAATTGCCAACTTTTTCTGTTGCATTTATAATGCAAAATCACATCCCCTACCCCTTTCTCAACTTTCAATTAGCCTAAAACCACAAATATTTAAACCTTCTCTCACGGGGAGATGCTCTAATCGCTTGATAATTTTGGCTTCCCTTTTCTGTACTCCTTCCAGCTCTACCATATCCTTTCTACACAGAGTTAGAATTGGTAAATACAAAGTCATCAATTTGTAAGTGTTACCTATACTCACCTATGCATCTATGCATCTGTACCTAGAGAAAAATTATTTTCAATGTATTTTTTAAAGTAATTTTCCAATTGACCCTGCCTAGAATGGGAAGCAAGTCACATCCTCTGCTGTCCTTCTTTCACATGACACCATGCACGTGAGCAGCCAGACAGTTCTTAAAAAATAGATTAGCAGTTCAGCTCAGAACATAAAGTTGGATGCAAGTCTCCCCATGAAAACCTAGACACTGCCACAGTTGCTAGGGATTTCACAGCCAGGAAACTGATACACACCTATTATTCTCTTAAACTGCTCTACTCCATCTGACATGAGTGACTTGTCATTTGGCTGTTGTGTGGATTGATAGGGCTGATCAAATTAATGTATGAGCTATCTACATTGCTGAGATCACATAAAGATATTTTCTTTTCCATTGGTCTTCTTCTCTGTCTGCACAGAACATGAAGAAATGCTGCTAGACAAAATGTATTTTGGTTTTCTGTCTGTCTGTTTTGCTTAGGCACACATGTAACACAATCCTATGCATTCAGAATCATGGCTCATTGTGTTCTCTGGGGCTTATCCTCAGTTAAGTGCATATAAGGCCACAGCCTTAAAAAGGCCCATACTGTTCTTCTCTTGATGCAAAAAAGATTCAATAGGTTAAACAGTAGAGTGGGGGGGATGATCACAGAATCCTCATGGAATTGAGACATTATCTCCAGACTTTAAAGAAATACATCTGGCACAATGTGGCCAGTCTTGCAATGTGACTTAGCACCCAAAACAAAAATGTCTAGTCAGAAATAATCCCCAAAAGTTCAATGGAATTTAGTCTCAGGTAAGCATTTATAGGTTTGCAACCTGAGATATACTGAAACTCTTGACCACCATCAGAATTCCTCAGGTGATTAACTGAGAAGTCCTATTCCCTTTGCCTTTTACTTTAGGTTAGATTTCTATAGCAACTCTACCTTGAGTTATACAGAACCCAGAAAACATTCCATAAAATACGTGCCATGACCCCACAAAGACACGAACAGTAACTTGAAAATTCTCTTTACAAAGAAAGGATGCGGCTGCACAGTGTAGGAGTGGAGAAGAGATCAGAGTGGCTGAGAAAGTAGGGTATGTGAGAACATGCACTCCTCATACAGACACAGGTCAGGCCAAGGAGAGAATCTAACCTAACCTTTGGCACTTGGCCTGGTGCAGTGAAGTGGCAGTAGAGAGGATTGCAGAAACTGTGATTGGCTTTGACAGAGAGAATATCACACTTCAGACTTCCTGACAGGTGTGGGAGGAAACCATTAAAAAGTTTCATTACAAAATAGGCAAAGTAGCACCTGCCCCTGTAATTGCAAACCCTTCCCAGAGGACAGCAAGGCCTCGGCAAGAAGGAAAGGCCAAGTTGATTGAACAAGGCAATATGAATAGGACTAGGCTGAGATACACATCACTGATTCACACTCAGAGGCAAAGGAGGCCAGATCTACTCCTGTACCTCTAGTGATCACCAGAAAAAGGAATCTCAGCATTTTTCACCCTTACACAACTTTCCCAAATTCTTTCTTCTCCACAACGTTTAAAGGAGCAGGATTCCTTCCTTCTCTGCCACTGGCCTATTTGTATCAAAAGAAGCTGTAATTCTCTTCAGGTCAGACCAAAATGTTCAAATGGTGCAAAAGGCAAGCCCTTTTCACCAGAATGATCCTCTTTCTTACCTAATTCATAGCTGAGCTAATGAAAAGAGGACCAGCTTACAGAAAGATATTGATGGAACACCACGCAGCCCACTCCCAGTTCATGGCAAGATGAGAGCACCTAATCTGTTTCACATAGAGAGCAGCCTGAGGTGCCTTTGATGTGGTTTGAAATAACCCCCATCAAGCAAGACTTCTTCATCGCTTATCTCCTACAGGGCAAAGACAGTACCCTCTCTGCCATTTGTGTCCCCTTCTGTAGCAGCAGGTTCTGTAAAAGCCTGATGTAAGGATAGATTATGCACATCTATAAACCTGGTATCTTGAGAATTCTGCCCTTTTCCACTCCCATATTTGGTCCATCTGTGTGTGTGTGTGTGTGTGTGTGTGTGAGTTTGTGTGTTTAATGGGTCTAAATCCATCCCTCTTTAACTTTTCCCCCCCAAAGGTAGGCATGTTTGGGTGCATATTGTTTTGTTCACACCCAAGTAGTTTTTTTGGGGGGACCTTTTGCTGCCTGAGTTCTGGAGTATTTTCTATACCCATGGGAACATTGCTTGTGGTGTGTTGGTGGTTAGCAGTAGGGTTAACTTTCAGTTTTCTGTGTTGTTGTTGTTGTTGTTGTTGCTGTGTGCCTTCAAGTCATTTCCAACTTAGAGCAACCCTAAGATGACCCTATCATGGGATTTTCTGAGACTGAGAGTTTATGATGCACTCAAGATTACCCAATGAGTTTCCACAGCCTAGCAGGGAATTGAATCCTAGTCTCCAGAATCCTAGTCCAGCACTAAGACCACTACCTCATGCTGGCTTCTAACCTTCCAGTTTACATGCCTTGTACTTGATGAACCCACTGATAATTCACACACACACACACACACACACACACAAATGGGTCAACCTGCTGACAACCAGAGTATTTCACATTTGCTCCACAGATGACCAAAGTATCCAAAAATGGAGGTGGCATGTTCTGTCCCACTACATTACATTATCTATGACCTAAAATAAAATAAAATAAAATAAAATAAAATAATAAAAACAACCAACCAAAAACCTATTCCTATGGCAAAAAGCTAAGGACTTTTTTGGTACAATTTTTGTTCCAGCTCTTGTTGTCTGTAAACAAGCAAAAGTGCATGGCACATGGCTGAAGTTGAGTGAAACTGTTTACAGCTCTTCATGTGAGAATGTCATCAAATGCCTATTTGGTAGGTCTAGTTCTGTGTGATATCTGAAACAACATGTGATCCTAGGGCAGAGCTTTCCAAACTTTTAATGTTGGTGACACATTTTTCAGACACGCATCATTTCGTGATATAGTAATTCATTTTTACTAGCATACCAGAAGTTAAACTAACCCCATTATAAGAGATACGGACATATACCTGCATTATAATAACAAAATGCATGGGGACACAGCATATCTCATGAAAACCTTTCATATATTTTAAAAAATATATGATTTATAAATAATAAAATACATTTCCAAGATTGTAAGCGACACACCTGCACAGTTCAGGCGACACACTAATGTGTTGCAGCACATCGCTTGGAAAGCTCTGCTCTAGGCGATCAAAATATCCCATCCAGATAGATGAAAGTTAAGCAGTGTTTCACATATATCTGAAATGTACATATCTTTGTAAGTATAGTTTTCAAATATGTACACTTTTGAGGGAAACGTCTGCACACCCACACCCCAAGAATGGACAAACCAGTGGTTTGTTGTCTCCTGTGTCAGTGGGGCATGAATCAATTCCAGATTTTTGCTAGCCTTTTTAAGGAACTCTTGAAGGTGATAAGCCTATTTAGGAACAGAGTTCAGCACCTTGGGGAGCTTCTTTAAAGACTGGGTTAAAACCTGGAGTGGATTTACTACCCCATTGACATGGGAGCCACCAACCACTACTGATGCAGATTGCAGAATATTAGTTGCATGCTGCCTATGGATTGTTAGGGAAGCTCAGACTGGGGAAATTCCACAATAAAATAGTGCTGGACTAGATTTCTTATATATCATATCTGTGCTGTGAAAGCTACAGACTCTGCAGAAGTTTCTGAACAGAGGTGGTGGAAAACGACGCAGTCATATGATGCTACAATACATATACACCTCTTGAGTCAGCATGGCCATGAAGAGGGTGGAGTTCAGCTGGTTGCATGTCTAGACATTCTGTAAAAATCTATGTGAATCCAGGCATATAACTTTTTTTGTAATCCACAATATTCATCAGAACATTTGGATACTGTTAGAAATCATTGATACTGTATCTTTGTACACACACACACACACACACATACACAATTACCCTAAATGATCCAGGACAAGAAGGATCCTTGCATCTGTTTTAAAATGCTGTCGCCCAGTTGGAGGCAACTGTCAAAACAAGAGAGAAAGTATCATGTTACTGAATCAGAAAACTGCTCCTCAGGCAATTATGGCAAGCTTTTAACATATAAATAGGCACAGTGTAATCCATCTGGGCTCAGCATTGCACACTGTTGCTCTCCTGCTCTCTTAATCATTGCCCTTTGGGTATATCTTCTCAGATCTCTAATAATGTTCCTATTAGAAGTGTATTAGAGTCTCAAAGCAATGCCAAGGATGGAAAGAGAGGATTAAAAAAGCTCCAAAAAATTTTCAAACCTACCAATCCAACCAATCTACCAATCTTTCAATCTCATTTTCTGAAGTCTTCCTTGACATTATGACATGAACACCACCTTGTCAAAGATCACATAGACACTACAGTTGTATGGAGGAAGTAAATAGGGAGCATGTACATCGTGCCAACGAATACCAGGTGCTATAGGCTATATTTCAGAGGAAAGAACTGGCAAAACCACCTCTTAATATTCTTTGCCTAAGAAAAGCATATGAAATTCACAGGCTCGCCATAAGCTGACAAGCACACACACACACACACACACAGAGTGATCCATAAATCAGATGAAAGGGCAGGACATATAGCCCTTGCTCTCAGTTAGCGCTGCAGTAAAGTCCACATGTAGTGAATCAGAAGAGGCAATAGGTTTTCGTTATTGTCATTGTAGTTCTCAGGAAAACATTTGCAGGAACTGAAAGACTTTATGAAAATATTCCCTTTCTTATTCCTCACTGTTAAAAATACTAAAGCAAATTTTGCACAGAAAAATGGCCAGTGAAGATAGGAATTCATTGTTACCCATTACTTTTCCTCTCAGAACAGCCAATCCATGATAGCGATTTTCCTTTTAAAAACAGGTGTTTCATGTAAATACTTTTAACAAAGTCCCAATGTTTTTATATGCCTCTTTATGCCTTTCGTTTAACCTCTAATATTCTCATTGGAGATGGAAAGAATATTCAGAATTATTTTAAAAAATGGTTGAAAAACATGCTTTTCAAGTGTTGAGAAACCTTGATGAGAAGAATCCTGGAATGACCAAAATCTTTGCAGTTTGGGATCTGTCCCGCACAAAGTGAGCACATGGTTGTTTTGCACAGGAAACAGCATATTCTGTGTCTGAAACAGCATTTTCTATGAGGAAAACAATATTTCAATGTAGACATATTCATTTCTGCAAAGAAAATGTTGTTTTCCTATGCAAAAGAGAAAAAAAGCTGTCATTGAGAACTTGTTCTGAAATAAAATTTGCAAGTGTTGATTTCCTTAGAAAACAGCATTTTTCTGTCCAGAAAACAGCATTTTCTGTTCAAGGAGTAATATTTCTGCATTTGAATATTATTTTTCATGCAGAAAATGCTGTTTCCTGTGTAGAAAATGCTCTTTTATATGCAAAACAACCATGTACAAATTTTGTATAGAATAAGTCCTGAATTATGATTAGCCTTCTAAAAGTTCATGGTTTTTGAAGACTTTCTTGTTGCTGAAATTCACTGTTGTCACTTTTGAGAAGAAACTTAGTGAAGAATTACATCCCTATTCTCCCCACTGTCTTGGCTTTCTTGGAAACTCTGTTTGCCCAACTGCATAGATATGAGAGAAATCAATCCTTTCTGTTTTTTAAGATACTTGAAAAATGAGAAAGATTCATTTCATGTAATTATTTCTGTTGGCGCGTTTTAAAGACTTCGGGAAGGCCTAAATCCAAATGCTAATAAAGTATACTCATTCAAGTAATGGAACTTACATAAGTGTTGCCTCATCATTTAAAACTCAGTTCATATAGGAGTGGTAACTAGATTTACCCCTGAACTCTAAATGTGGACAAATTCTGAGAAAGATCATTTGGTTCCAATAAATTTCCTGCTGATTTGTATTTAAAAGGGAAGCCTTACCTTTGCCTGCCCAATAATGGCTGAAGGACTATAGGAGTTAAAATGAAAAAGCTGTATTTCTAAACTCTGTTTTCACATAATTTTGCACACTATCTTGCAGTGATCCCATCTTTAAAATAGGTAATGAGGGGAATGAACGATTTCATACCTGGTGTTATGCAGAGTACCCTTACATTTTGAGGATTTTTAATGTTTAACTCCCTCCTTTAACCCCTTCCAGAAACTGGCTGGGGGTAACATGAAATTTATCTCAGGTTTGCTTCTTTTTGATGAATGGGAGACAACATGCTATTAAAATATTTGACCATGTACATTAATGTAGTTCTTGAGGTAGACTGTGACCACAAAACTACATGGCTCAACACAGCATCATAGTTTTGCATGTGGAACTACACTGTACTGAGCAATTTACTAACTCCTGTACCCACTGTAAAACCATTAAGCTCCTCCCTCATGGCCATTCCATGCATGGTGAGGAAAGGAAAGGGGGATTGTAGAAGGAGCAGGTTATGTCCCCACAGCCAGACACAAAGCAATCATATCACCTGCCAAGGTTCACCAGGCTCCTCCAGAAATCTCAAAAGCTGATATCATCATTTTATGTCTGGCTATGGGGACAAAGCATCTAGTCATGAAATGGTCAGGATAGTGTCAGTGGTTTTACAGTAGGTTCAGGGGGCTTTGGTCTGTGTGAAAACGGGAATAGGATACCAACTCCACCAAAACCAAAAGCGGACACAGGCATACATAACATCAACCTATAGCTGAGTATACCACTAATGATGCTAGGCTGTTTGTCTGTAAACATCACACAACAGAAAAAAAAAATAACAGACATAATGATAAAAAATAAATACTTTCTTTAGGAAGCTGTTTCCATCACAGAATCTGTTGGTTCTGGATTTTCCCTATTCCAAAAGGGAAATAACTTTGCAATGCTGGACTACCTTGTCTCAAAGGAATCTTTGGGCATTAAGGATTTGCTGCCCTCAAAATCTGTGGATACACACACACACACACACATATATGCATGTGGAAAATAAAATTTTACTTTTGAAAGTGATGAATGATGATTAAGGAGATGCAAATAAAAAAGAAGGGTAAAGCAGCACATTTTTGCATATGAAAATATATAAAAGAGGCTTTGTATCAACGTGCTGTATAGAAAAGTACATGTTAGTTTGCTACTTATTTTCCACTCCAAATTTACTAGCACGAAAAGCAAAATCCAGAAGGACAATGGAACAGAAATGAAATTGAACTTATAGAAACATAGATGGCACTGATTATTTGTGATTTGTACGTCATTAACTTTCACACACAGAAACATCTGCAAAGCAGACTAAGGGCCTTTCTGCACTACACTGTTACAGTGCTATTATTCCACTTTCAACATCCTATGGAATCCTGAGGTTTACAGTTTAGGGAGGGGCATTTAGAATTCCCAGCCAGAGAGCTCTTTGGCCTCAGTAAACTACAAACTCCAGAATTCCATGGGATATTGAAAGTGGAATAACAGCACTATAACTGTGTAGGGGGAAAGGCTCTAAAATAAGTTAAGATGGTCTTTCTGTGTGTGTTCTAGTGGAGGTGACTTGCCTAATAGCTAGTACATTATATTCAAAGATGCAGAAAACAAGAGTAATAGAAAACTAGCAAATTGGCAAAAGATAAGATTCCAGGAAATTGCTTAGGAAAATATGGGTCTGAATTGTTATAAGATCAGATAAGCAAAAAGCTCCATGGACAACTTAGACATGGCCCTATGGCTGCTCCTATGAGATAACAGACAAACTTGCAATGAACAGAAAATCCAGGGAAGCAGCTTCCAGGCCTGAGGTGTTCCATCAACATCCATCTACAAAGCACCATGACCAGAGCATCCTAGAAAAGTTGTTCTTAGATTGGCAACGAGAGCTGTTAGTTATAACATTTTACTGCTCGACCTTCCTTGTTTGTTTGTTTGAAGGAGACTTTGGGAGATTTAAAACTGCAGCAGACTAAAACTAAATAAATGTTCAAAACAAGAAGAATCCTGAGGAAGGTCTGAAGGCTCAGAACCAGCCCACACTGCCTTGGGCTGCTTTGGGGATCCAAGTTGCCTCAGATTTGGAAGCACTCCTTACATCTAGGAAGTCAGGTAATTTCCAGGGATGGACAAAGGTCTATTAGCACTTTCACTGAAGTTTTCCTTCCACAAAATTGGGATGAAGTAAATTTGTTACCTTTAGGGTGGCATCAGTATCCATTTATCTGCAGGTAGAGACTCTTTTACGTTCAGTAAGATCTGGCCACCACAGCTTCTCTTGCTTTTAAAACTGAAACTAAAACATAACAAAAAAAAAGGGGGGGGGAAAGAAAGAAACCCTCAAAGTGCCACACAAGTTGGTTTCAAGCATCATACAACCTATTTGGCTATCACATGGCTTGAAAATGACTGAAAACACCCCATCCTGCAAAACTAGAATCCTATTGGTTACATGTTGTTGTTGTTGTGTGCCTTCAAGTTATTTCTGACTTATGACAACCCTAAGGTTTTCATGGGGTTTTTTGGGGCTGAAAGCATGTGACACAATCAACTAGCAGGTTTTCCTGGCCAAGCGTGAAATCAAATCCTGGTTTCCAGGGTCATAGTCCAACGCTTAAACCACTACACCATGCAGGATCTCCAACATTGGCATAATCTCCCATTATGACAGCGTATGTACTCAAGGGGGCATTGAAGAAGGAGGTATCTTGTATCTTCTTCTGCAAGACCCCTTGCCCCCAGTGTCCAACAGCAGCTTAGGGATTCTTCCATCTCCTCAGCCACCAAACAACTGTGTGGATGTGTCTAGGCACATTGTGACTGCTGTTGAGTGTCAAGGGAAGAAGGAACTGTTCTAGAATACAAGGAGACAACTCTTTGGTAATTTTGTTCTCAAAGGACACAGCGACTTATGGTACAGTAGAGTCCCGGTTATCCAACATCTGATCTTCCGGATTAACCGACGTCGCAGCTGCCTGGGGGCATGGTTGTAGGCATTTCCATGCCCCCAGACACGTCCAGACACGCCCAGACATGCCCAGACACGCCCCCAAAATGGCAGCCACCACAGGCCTCCGGCTAATCCGACATTTGGGTTATCCGACCCTCCGCCCGCCCATTTAGGTCGGATAACAGAGACTCTACTGTATTTTAGCAATTTTCTTCCCACTGTGCAATTTTTGAAGGTTTTTCATAATTTGGAATTTCTACACAAAATCTGCATGTGCTTTTTTTTTCATACAAAACAGCATTTTCTGTACAGTGAAAAGCATTTTCTGCAAAGAAATATTATTTTTCTGTGGAGAAAATGATGCTATCTCTGCAGAAAATGTGGTAGCTGAAGACTTTTTCCTCCCTTGAAAAAATGCTCATGGAATTTTTGCAGAGACAACAGCATTTTCTGCATAGGATATAAAATTTCTGCACAGAAATATAATTTTCTGCAGAGAAATATTACTTCCTGCAAAAGAAAATGGGATTGTCTGTGCAGGAAACATTATTTCTGAGCAGAAAATGCTAATTTCTGTGTGGAAAATGATATTTGCTGCAATAAAAAAAAAATGTGAGTTTTGCACAGAATAAGTCCTCTACTGTAAAGGTTCTTGTCAGTTCAGAATTCTTCTCATTAGGGTTTCCTGATTTTGGGAATGCACTGTTAAGCTTTTTTTGAATATCCTTGAACAACTGAGGAGAAAGCAGGGGTGATGCTGTAACTCAGCAAAGAGGAAGAACACCTGTTGAAATGTTACTTTAAACCACTTGGGTACCAGGGTGTGGAGTGACTAACCAAGAGCAGCTTTTTCCAGAGCAAAGAATTCTGTGAGAAGAGGAAAGTGCTATAGTAAGAGGCAGGAGAAATTAAAAAAGAAAGGAAAAAAGAGTTTGTAGGTAACAGCAGGGAAGGTGGAGTAACCCAAGCCTCCTGGTTCCAGTGTGAATACTCTGGTAGAGCCTTACACTCTGCTGCTCAGCCTATATGATGCTGCTGCATCACTGCATTTGCGTACACAGGAGAAGAAAAAAAGTGCTGACATAGGATTGGCCGTTTGCCCCCAACCGTATAGTACCACAGCAATAAAGTGCTATCATTATCACCACACTGTATCATTCCTAAGGAGAGGCATTTATTTTCCTGGCCATTTTCAAACTGCATGGCAGCTGGGTGGGAGACCATACTATTTGCTGCCAAGCTGCTTGGCACTTAAAATGGTTTTTAAGAAGACGTAACAGAACAAGCCCTTGGCCACTCCCTTTAATTGCTAGTTAAATTAGATTCCCTCTCTGATTATTTTGTCTCCCTCCCTCTGTCTCTCTCTCACACACCACAACACACCACCTGAGACCTTTGCCCCCCTTTCTTGATCTTTCAGTTAGGTTTCACCCCACCCACCTCCGGAACCTCTGGAATTTGGCTGGGCAGAACATTCGGATATCCGCCCCTGTTTTGTACCTTGTCCAAGCCATTTGTACAGCCCTAGAAACCTGTGAGTGTTCATAACTATGGGATAAAAGACTTTCCCAAAGCCAGAAATTAAGCTGAATGTTTATTTGCAAAAATTCATTGGCAAGCTTAATAGAAAGAGCCAATAAATTAGTGGGCAATTCCGAGAAAACTCCTCTTCCCTTCCACAGTAAATATCCCTTCTCCTGTTTTTAAATGTATTAGATGAGTTAAAAATTATGGCTCTTACAAGGCCAAGATATCTTATAGATTTGTGTGCAAGCTCTGTGGCAGTTTGAAAGCCTGTGCAATCTTTCCAATAGAACTTAGCTCCACAAAAGATATCATGTTATCAAAGTTTGGCCAGGAAATATTGGGAACACTATTGCAAACGCTCCTATCTCAAGATAATTTCACACAGACTATATGCAAAGTATGTGTTTAGTCAAAACTCTGAAGATCTAAGTGGCCCTTATGGTAGTAAGTGTTGAAAGTGCTCTGCAAAAGTGCTTAAGGATTAGATGGGTGGGGTATGAGAGAAGAAATGGTGGAGCTAGTATTTGCTTATCTACTACATAAAAGTCAAAGTTTGTCTGTCTGTGTCAGGCAAGAAGACCTCATATGATTGACTGCCTGTGAAGATTCTATGGAACCTTGGGGTTTGCAGTTTAGGAAGAGACCTTTAGAATTCTCAGACAGAGAGCTCTTGGGCCTAGCTGGTTGCTATGGAGACAAGACAGAGCAGCAAGGAGGAAGGCAGTCTATTCCCTCAGAAACCCTGTATGTTAATAACTCTGAATAAAGATTTGATTGGGGAACATGGGGAAAAGCAGTCAACTGTTTCTGTCTTGAATAGGCTGGCCGGTTGCTATGGAGATGAAGCCTAGCACCAAGGAGGAGGGCAGTGTATTTCCCTTGAGAAATAACCTCTGTATGTTAATAACATAACATAATGGACTTAGGAATATGGGGAAAAGTTACAGGTATTGGACAAGACAGTTTGGGGAATAAGAGACACAGGATCTCAAATCTTTCTAACAAGTATTACCTATGAGAAAGTAAAATCATGAGCAATGCTGAGTATATAGGCTAGTTTATTAGAAATATTTATGAATTGCCACTGAATGTTCAAGGAAGAGCTTTGTATGTTCTAGTTCCTTGAAAATACTATTTTTATACAGATGAGTATGCACTAGGCCTGCCAAGTCAGGAGCATCCAAAGCCCTGAGATTTAAGAGTCCAAATCTGAAAGTCAGGAATGGACTCTGATGATGTCATGGGACAAACCCCAATGGTGTCATAGGGATGTCATTATGCATGATACATTAAGTTCCAAGTACAGCAGCTCAAAGCATATCATTGAAATAAAATAAATAAATAAATTCTAAGAAATGATAAATTATTTTATAGCTTGGAAATAACATTTACCAAATTCTATGAAGAACAAAAAATAAAAATAAAAATAAATCCATTTTTTCCGGTCTTTAACACCTTTGCAAGCACTGCTTTAATAACACAGGAAAGTTTTCCAAGGTCTGCTTTGAACAAAAAAAGTCCAAATTTTCCCCAGCTCTGCACAACTTCAAAATGCTGGGAATACAACATATCTGAGTCATTTTTCATGGGTGGAGGCACAAGAGAAAAAGTGGAAATTAGTTGCAGAGATAGAGAGGAAGGGAAGATGAATGATAGTGTAGCTAGGCAGAAGGTGAATGGGGAGGAGAGAAAAAGAGGGATGGGAAGGAGGGAACAGAAAAATGGAACCAGCAGAAGAACAAAAAAGGGAGGGATGGAGGGACTCGGGAGGAATGAGAGGATGAGCACTGCTAAGGGATGTGAGGAAGGGAGAGAATACAGTAGGGAAGGGAGAGCATTTAGCTAACAGTTGTGGGTGGGGGAAGGAAGAAGAATACAGAGGATGAGAGGGAAGGAGGCAGACCAGGGAAGGAGGAACAAGACAAGCACAACTAAGGCCCTTTTCACACCTTACCTGATTGTGGAGAGATCCGATGTGGGTCCTGATGTCAGACCTGCCAGGGGAGGAGCACCAAAGGAGTGCTCCCCTCTGCACTGGCTGCCACCAGGATCTGGGAAGCATGATGGCCATGCCTCTTCCTTCCACAGCGCAGATGTCCCAGGCTGAGCTGGGGTAGGGAGCACAGCATTGCACTTTCAGGGCCTCCTCAGGGAAGGTAAGTGTGGGCACATGGCAAGATGGTGGCACGATTGCTGGTCATTGATGGGGAAAACCCATCAATGACTGCAGTGCAACTGTACCACCTGGGGACAGGAGAAGGACAGGACCGCAATGGTATCATGCATACTTGTCATTGCAGTCCTGTCCTTCTCCCATTCCTATGGTAGGTTGGGAGGGTGGTGCGAAAAGGGCCTAAGAAACAGAGGGAAGGAGGAAGAAGAAGAGAAAGTGGTAAAGGAACAAACATTTAGCCAGAGGTTTGCAGTGGACAGAGGAGAGAAAGAGAAGGAGAAGGAGAAGGAGAGATGAGTGAAATAAAAAAAAAACTAAGAAAAAAATCAAGTGCCTACACAAAACTGAGGCAGAAATATATTTGTACTACGCTTTCTTAAAACAATCACGTAATCCATATGCACCTCAGACCAAGAAGGGAAACTGTAGTGTGGCTTCACCATTTTAGGTAAGGGTGAGGAAGATAAGAACAAAACTGGGAAATTTACCAGTTCTGTTCTTATAAGGTAGGAAAAGCCAAAAAGCAGCAGTTATTTAGTGTCATTTCCCACCAACTACTGAAGCAGTGAATCTGGAGGTAGCTGAGCATTCCTCTCTGCCATAGAGAGCCCACAGCAGCTACTCCAAACAGCCTACAACAGCCAGTCCCAACAACACAATAGTTTCCAAAAAAAATAAAAGTGTCACTCTGGCCCTGAGGCTCCTTCAAGGCCTGTGGGAAAGGAACCAAAGGTGCTGTGTAGCAGTGGCTAACAAAGTAACACAGTGATGTATTCATTGGAGTTGCTAGACACCACTGTGTGATGACTGTGAGGGTGAGGAGAATGTGTACCCCCAAAAACAGCAGGAGCAGAAATGGGGGCTGCCCAGTCAGGACTGTGCAAACACATTCTGGCTTATCAATTGCTAACATTAGTGGGGGCTAGCCAGTGAACCTGAGCAGGCAGGTCGCTACTAGTATTCAAATGAAGGCCATGTTTCTCTTATGTTTCTGAACTAGCTCTTCTACACACACACACACACACACACACACACACGTGCGCATGTGTGTGCGGAGGAGAGAGAGAATGAGAGAGAGAGAGGTTTGTCTCATCAGGTGGAGAAGAAACCTCCACATGAAGAAAAGTAAAAAAAAAATCAACTTTTGAAAAAGTGATGATGTACAAAAATGGCTAGCATTCCCTCAAATCTTCTCAGACTTTTGATTTCTGACAATTCTCTTAAAATTTTGCCCTAGGAAAAATATCAGTTAAAAAATCTAATAATCCAGGCACCTCCTCAAATTGAAACTATTGTGTCTTCCCCTAAGAATTCCGTGCCTTTAAGTCCATTCTAATGTTGACCCTATCGTAGGGATTCCTTGATGAGATTTATTTAAAGGAGGTTTGCTGTTGCTTTCCTCTGAGGCTGAGAGAATGTGACTTGATTGCAATGACCCAGGGAATTTCCATGACTGAATTCAGACTGTAGTCTCCCACAGTCCTGCTACCTCATGTTGGCTCTCCGTTTCACCTGTTTCCAGTATTGCTCCAGTTAAAATATTAGTGGCAGTTCTTTCTTGTTGTTTCCTTAGCTTGGAAACCCATTTGGGCCCGGAGGCTCCCCCTGTATTGGCAACATCAATGAGTAGGTCAAGTTGGCACCGACCTTTTAGCAACAATACTTCAAACACATGAAGCAGAGAAATGTATGGTTCCATACTTTCTTCTCACGCCATGACTACATAGCAGATATTTTGTTTTCCACCTCTGCCAGTTATATCCAGCCTCCAGCTCTCATTTTATTTTAATATTTTTCTTTTGAAAAAAATTAATAAGATGCACGATAGCTTCCTTGGCTTTTGCACACATTTACAGATGAGAGAAAAACAGGAGGTGCGGGGGGGGGCAGAGAGAAGTAAGCATGCGAGCATGTGAGGAAATTAATGCCCTGGTGAAGAAATTACAGCATCCAACTGCAATTCCCTTGCTCACATTTTTCTTAGAAAGCAGTTAAGTTCCATCTGGCCCCAGGCTGGCTGCCAAATTCAGCTTTAGAATAAGTGAGACTTTCTATTTAAGAAACTGAACAGAGAGAAAAAGGACTAAAAGGCTACTGCACCCATGGAGATAGGAGGCAAAGGGTGGGGTGCTCAAAGCCTTCATTGTTTGAACCAGGGTCCACAACTACCTTGTGGATCATTAATCTTGTCTGGGCTGATTATCTAAAGGCTTAGCACAGTTAGAAGTATGTGAAAGGGGGATAGGTGGAGGATCATCTGTCAGATCCCATGAAATAAGGAAATTATTGTCCCTTTTGGTGGAGAATCTATCCTATATCAACCAACTCCTACTCTAATCTTGGTGCAATATTTATTTGTGAAACACAGACAGTGTGGATCTGTTAGCAGTTATTAAGCATTATCTACACTCTAACAGGGCTTTCAAGACCTAAGCAAGTCAAATAAAAATCAGATAGTGCTGCTTTATGTAGAACATGACTAAGGAATGTATGGTCCTCCAGACACTGGTGGTATAGCCAACTCAGCCAGTACTGAGAGATGATGGAACCCGCACTCTAATAACACCTGGAGGACCTTTTCCTTTGAATCAGTAATTCAGTACAGAAGGGTCCCATACTGACGCTGCTGTGGTATAGGCACCAACACTGTTTGTTGTTTTTATGTACCTTCAAGATAACCCTAACGTATGGCAACGCTTAATGTAGGATTTTCTTGGCAAGATTTATTAGGAGAAGGTTGTTATTGCTTTCATTTGTGTGGGTTTCCATTGCTGAGTGGGAATGTGAACCCAGGTCTCTCAGAATCCTAGTCCAGCACTCAAGCTCCTTTAATTACACAATTACCAACACCATTACTGTGGCTGTATCTACACTTTTTTGTTTGTGTCCAAATGATTCTCAGCTAAAGACATGGCACATAACCAAGACAATTACATAAATCAGCTGAGTTTTGATCACTTGCAACAAACAGCCAATGATTGTGTATGTTTTGCAGATGCGGTGCTTAGTAGTGGCGATTACAGCGCTGTTGATATTTAATGTTTGTAGAGTTCTTGGAAACCAGAGTGGGGGGGGATTCCATTCCATTCCTCATTTTATGTTTTCCAGTGATCATTGCTGGATGCAGAAAAGTACTGGCAACAATGATAAATTACTGAAATGATATCACTAGGAGCTTTTCAAAAAGGACCTAGAAAACATGATGAGTCGAAATCTACAGGGTATTTATTTATTTTATTTCTATCACACCTTTCTTCCTGTGCAGCACCCAAGCTGTCTTCTACTTCAAGGAGCAGCAGCAGCAAAAGCAGAGGCTGGAATCATGTAGCACTCTAGATGTCACTGAACTTCCATCTCCCAGCAGTTCTAGCCAGCATAGGGAGGAATGCTGCAGTTCAGCAGCATCTGGTGGGCCACATCATTCCCATCCCACTGTAAAGAAAGGCAGAATAAATATTTTGTACAGCACTAATTTCTACCCTGCTCATCATCCAATAAGGGTCCCAGACTAGATTATAAACCATTAATGAGAACAAAAATGTAGAGCCATTTGTCCTGTGCAAGTGCTCATGTGAGAGCTAAAAGTGGGAAGGAGATGTGGGTGTTCATTCAAGCATACCTAGTGCCCCATCTCTCTTGTCCTCTCAGTCCTTCTGACAGGGATGTCTGATGGGAATTCATGCTCCTACTTCATTTGAATTCCGCCTCTGCATGACTAGGAAGCCAGATAAAGGCATTGTCCTGTTTGTGCTGAGGCTTCTATTAACTTTCAAATGAGCAAGAGTAGATGTTCCTGCCAAGCCTTCTAGCTCAACAGCAAAAAATCAAATCATGGGTGGAGCTAAGTCCTTTATTCACTTTTAGCCTTAACATGATTCCATAGGTCTGGTGTTATTACATTTTTTGTCTCTACCACAGGTGAGTACAGGTGCTCTAGATGTTCACTTACCTGAACCAGAAGCTATGCAAAAGTTTACATACTTGGAAAATACTTCAGCTAGAAGCCACAATGTGTAAACCACTGGTAGCAGAAATGCAAGAAAAAATGGGATGCTATTCCTAGTAGTAATGGTAGTTGTAAAACAGACATTGAAACTAATTTAGAAACCAAAAAAACTTCTCATTATGCATTAATTCCTTCCCATTCTGACAAGGTTCAACCTTCACTCAAACATCCATAACTTACCCCAACTCAATCTCCCTCTTATTCCTTCAGTTCATCTCAGCTGATTTCTAATTACTCAGAATTACTTTTTGAGCAATTCCTCTTCCTCCCCCACCTCAGTGTTTTAAGGGCATTACAGCAGCTCATTAAAAGGTTGGCAACCAAGTGATATCCAAATTGTATGATGTGGGAGTTAAGAAAATAATGGAAGATAGCACACCTCTGATTTCACTGCCAAATAAACCTCTTCTTGCTTTGCTTGGATAAACACAATTAGCCAGTCCAAGCATCATGAAATATTTGCCAGTTGGGACTGCTAGGTGGGGAATTCCAAAATGTCACCACTGAACAAAGCTGGAGCCAATGCCTGAAAGGTGCCACATTGCAAGTTGTCAGCTCTTGCTTGGGGATGGGGCAGAGTAGCAAGAAACAAAGATATCTCCTTTTAGCATGAACACATCTAGGGCCACCTTAGACTTTCATTAGCTGGTACAAATGGAAAATGACTTAAGCTGATCTTTCATCTCTTACTGCTAAATTTCCAATGGATTAACACCAGAACAGTGTGGCCTGAAGGGATAGCTACGCACTGGCATATTCTAGAATTCAGATATAGTGGTTGAAGGTATTCTTCACTCAGAGTGTCAGAGCCCTTGGAACAGGCTGCCACGCTTGAGGAACTTTATGGAATTGTAGTTCCCTGTATTTATAGTCCAGGTTTTGTGAGATTGCTGCAATCAGACACAGTGTTACAGCTGAAAGGGTAACATTTCAGCAGCAAATAGCTGGCTTAAGTCCTTCTCTAGAAAAGAATGTGCTACATCAAGTTAAGCTAGAATTTTGAAAAAGGAGAAAAATTTTTAAGGTTTCCTCTGCAACTGCTGTCTAGAGCTTGAAAACAATCCATTGTTAATTTATTGATTCACTTGTTTTTCTAGCAATTTCATCTAACTCACTAGATTCCGCAATTAACACTGAAATTGAAAAATACGCTTTAGTGAATTATTAGATCATTAGAATTCATTAGGATGGGTGCTTTTCCTTCTCTCACATTCAGGAAACCAAAAAGCCTGTTTCTTCAGGAGAAAGAAATATTATAACATATGGTTCTATTGTCTCAGTTCTTAGGTAAAATAATCTGTGTGATAGCTTTAGGAAGATAGCAGGGAGGGGAAAGGGTGAGACAGAGAGTATCTGGCCCAGAAAAGCTAGGTTTGTGGAACAGAAAAACAGCTGGGTCTGGGAAAGAAGAAAAATAATTGAAGAGGGAGTCTTAGGCCATTTCCACACGGGGTTTTTAAAACGAGGCAGAGTGTCCTCCAAGGAGGACGTCTGCACCTGGGAGTGGACTGAGTCTGACCTACTTAATGTAGATCCACACCTCAGCCCCCTCTGGAATGACCCCAAGTGGTCATCCAGTGTGCTTTTGAAAGACTGCTAAAAACAGGTCTTTCAAAAGCACGGAGTGCACCAGTGCGAGCCTGCTCCCTTGTGCAGATTTGCAGGCTCGCCCCAATGCAAGTCTGTGATATGCCGGGGGCGGGCTTTAGCCTGGTAAGCTTCAGTGGTTGGTCAAGACCCTCGACCAACCGGAAGCCACCATTTGGGATGCCGGAACAGTGCGTATTGATGAGCATGCACTGCTCCAGAGCGGCGTGGACCGGACTGGGGAGCCAAGAAGTCCGGTAAGTAGTGTCACGGGGTGATTCCCTCGCCCCATGCAGAAATGGCCTTAGAATGGAATAGGATGGAAGCAGAGGGAGTGATTTCTTTGCTTATCAGGAGACCAATGCCCTTAAGCACTTTCTTAGGATGTTAGGCCTTTTAGTCCTGAAAGGCAGGGGTCCCTCCCCGTGGGTCTTCAAAGACTTCCAGACAGAGGTCCATCGTGATTCTCTTCAATAAATCCTCCTCCTCTATTGATTATGTTTTTGATCAGTTTCTATTGTACGTTATTGTCTAACATTATTTGAGATGAGCTGCAATGAACCCCTTTGCAATTCTTTAGTGTATATCTTCACTTATATTGCAGTTGCCTATTGATAAGTAGGATAAGATTGCTCTGTCTAAGTCCATTTTCTCCCAGATGATCTAACATATAAATTTCTAGGTCTCCAGCAGATATTCCTGCCTTTGTACCCTTTAGTGAGACCAGTTTATACAGCCAGGAGTAGTGCAAATATCACTTTAATTCATTAGCCTCCCAATACAAGATAATGTGATTTAAACTTAGAAGTATTAAGGTAAGAAAAATGCAGAGACTAATGTGGTTGTTAACGATGTGATCATTGGAGATGCCATGGATTGAAGTTGGGATCCATGGCTTCTTATGAAAAACATGTGCTCTACCACTGATCATTGCAGATCATGCTTCTTAACTGGCAGTGAGGAGCTAGAAAGGATACAGTTGCATACAAAAAATGTTCTGCATATATCCTGAAGCTTTAAAACCATTTCTGATTATGAAACTATTAGCCCAAGTTCTCCTGCTATGTGAGGCAAAAAGAATAGCACCATAACGACATCTCTCCCATCACCTTCTTCATGCTGGAAGCTATGTTAAACCAAATAGACAAAAAATGGCACTGGCATATATGGGGGAACAGTAAAAAAGCAGAATGTGGTGTCATTTTATAATTAATTAAAATTAAGTATGTTTGAAAGCTAAAATAGAAACAGATCTTTATTGACTTATAAAACTGTATGCAGGGGATGGGATTGATTTGCTGCATACATGTGGGAGGACACCCATGTTCCAAGTTTGTACTGGGCTTGAAAAAATGAAGCTTGGACCTTTCCTAGAAGTGCTGGATCATTCTAGAGCTTTTCCAGATGACCCAGTGATAGCATAGCAGATGCTCAGTTGTTCCTCGTTTGTTGCACAAGTTCCAGACATCTGCTTTCAAGGAAGCACTTCTGCTCCAGGGATTATTTTATTTTTTCCAGCAGTCAGATTGCATTACATTGTTGCCTTCTTGGCTAGGAAGGCCATTATGATGCTGAATACTATGCAAAATGCAGTTGTGTAAGTCTCAAAAGCACCTATTGGGCAGTGCCCATTACATTTTGGAGAGCAACAGAGCTATCTTTGCAGCTGGCATGATACTGTGGTGCTGACACCAGAGAGGTCACCCTACAAAGAAGAGAATGAGTTCCAACAGTTTTTAGAATATATCTTGAGCTTCCACTTGCCTGACTGCAGTGATTAAATACATTGGCCTTGTCCATAAGGGGTTAAAAGATCAGGATGACTGGATCAGAAGGTGCTGGCTGTGATAGGATGCAAGGGCTTCTCATTTGGGGAGTGGATGGGTAAAGAATCAAACTAGGCTATGTGGATGTGAGTAACGGCAGTGTTATGTGTTCTTTAAGACCAAAAAAAAAAAAATGCACTTGCTCAGGTACAGATAGCCATCCTGAAATTGAGACATAAAATCTGATTCCATTTTCTATAAGGGGTTTCATGTTCTCATGTCAAGGTAAGGCAGAAGTAAATTCTAGTTCAAAGAACCTTTTTGATTTCACATGTACTTTTCTTTGGTGGAGTATTGATTGCTGTACATATCAGTCTGGTCTTACTCATTCCTAGTCTCTGCTTTTATTGTTTTAATCTTTTCTAATTTTAGGCCCACATCAACCATAGGGACCCAGCCGTTTGATGCTAAAATAGACTGTGTAGTGTTAAAAACTTGGGCCTTGCACTTCTACTGCACTGCTGAGGGGTAAGTAGAGAAGTGTTTGGCAAGCCTGCTGAAAACTCTTAGTGGCAGACTTGAAAGAGAAGGATGTTCAACTAATCAGGGAGAGATTAAAATGAAGAGAGATTTGGCTTCCAGACACATGGTCTTTCCTTGTCCTCTGATAAAAGCGCACATTGTAAGAGTGGCTTCCTTGTATCAGTTCCAAGCCAGAGTACACATGCATTTTAGAAAATGATCTATATCACATTCTGTTCTACAGGAAACATGCACATAGCCATGGAGAACAGGGCTTCCTCTCCCAAGGAAACATGCACATGGCACTGGAGAACAGAGTTCAAATATCTACTCGGTCATGGATATCTGCTAGGTGACCTTGAGCAAGTCACACTCTCTCTGACTCAGAGGAAGGGAAAGGTAAACCCCTTCTGAACATTTTTTTTCCAAGAAGTAAAAAACATGATATGTTCACCTTAAGGTGACTAGAAGGTGCCCAGCAACAACAGGATCAGATACTCCTTCAGGGTAAGCATGCAGTCAAGATAGTTCATCATTCATATGAGACTGCTTGTGCTGATTGTTGCTTATTGCCTTGCAGTCTTTTAAAGTCCCCCATTCAGCATAACAAATGGCTTTAGTCTAAATCCAGTTGCTTATCCTAAGTAGACTAGACCCACTGAATGTATGAGATTTGGACCAATCAGCAACTGATTCAATGGATCTCCTCTATGCAGGAGGACTAGCAGTTGGATTTAGATCTCTATCTTTGCCAGAGTACATGAAACCAACAATAATTCTGTGTCACTAGTTGTGTGGAAATTTGAAATGTTCATGATGGTATGTGAGAATTGGCCATGTTTACACTCTCACAAGACGAGTTAGTAAGTGGGGTAGGGACATGCACCAGTGATTAGCAATGTGACTATTTTTCACCATAAGGCTACCATAGCTCTAGACTCCATGCAGTAGTGCTGTAACTGTCCAAGCAGAACAAGAGATCCAGTTGAAGTTGCCTAATGTGTTCAGACTGTGGATGACCAATGCTTTCTTTTCTTTAAAGGGATACAGGAGTAGAAAGCAGGGCAGTTGCATAACTCAGTGGTAAAACATGTTTTGCCTATATAAAGCATCAAGTTTAGTCTCTGGCACTTTCACTTAAAATTATTTTTGATTACACAATAGGGAAAAATGCCTCCCTGAATATGTGGGGAGCCACTGTGCATTGGAAAAGAAAAATAATACTGGGCTAGATGAGTCAGTGGTGTGATTGTATAAGGTCAGGTCTTAAATCATTTAGCTTTTCAGAAAAAAATGTGTGGGCACTTTATGGGGGTACTTTTGTAATCAGTGATGTGAAGATTTAATATCCAGTCAGTAGAGTACAGCCAGTGGCAGGTAAAAAGCATCTGAGTGGTAGCTGGGGCAGGAGGAGGAAAACCAGCTGTCCTTAGGAGTCAGGTACATCAGGCTAGAAGTAGTTGTATTCAGCCTTGGGCAAATGCCCAGATATTTATGGGCAATGTCATGGGCTAGTAGATGCAATGATGTTAGCACAATGTACTGAGCATTGCTAATTGATAACTCTTACTGCACCCTTTCTCCACTGCTTTGTGATTCTCATTTCAAGATTGTTGGGGTTCTCTTCCCCAGCATCAGCCATACATCAGCAGTGACCTGTGCTTGTCTCTTACCTCTTTAGAGTACCAGCACCCATCAGTTGCCATTGATTGCTGTGTAGACCAAGTGTACCACCACATGATAGAGCATATTTAATAGCACTGGACTTCTGGCTGGTCAGCTGATGGTGAAGAATTGTCTGTAACATGTAACACCTATTTGCACTCCAAATGGTAGAAAAACAAACAAGGAAGATGGCACATGTGACATCCACAGGTGTGGTGTCCACCCTCAGTCTAAGCGGTCAGCTAACAAGCTGCTGAAAAGGACTGGCAACAAGCAACAGTTCCAAAATGTGGTTCCTTATTTTAATCTAGTAAGAAAACAGATTCAAAACAAATACAAAGCATAGCAACATTCTCAGCAATATCCATAAATCAAAGCACAGTCAATATAATTCTAAGTCAGAGGTCAGAGACATGGCAGGGGAAACAGTCAGTTAATCACTGACAAGTTCTGGAGGGGAATGGCTGGTCCACAGGTTAATCTAGCTGTTGCTTAATTAACTATTGTTTCCTATAAATTCATTGAGATCTGTGTATGCTTTTCTTTTCCTCAGCAAAGGTGGGTATAGGTGAATTATCTTCTGTTTCAGAAGAGGCAGGGCTCCCTGCTGGAGCTGGCACTGCCCCCTGTTCTGACTCTGGGGTGGCTGGTACTGTCTCCTGCTGTTTCAGTCTCTGAGTCAGAATCTAGATCTAGATCCTGGAAGCAGGACATGATATGTCGACACTTTGCTATCAAGATTAACGTTCATGTTCAACTTAATACCGTTTACCTAATGTCTAGTTGGTATGCAGCATTGAAAGACAACTCTACCTGCTCCAGGTTGCATTAAGGTTTTGGTAGGATCTAAGAACCCTTGCGTTTGACTCCCCTCTTCACCAACTAGGGATGTTTTCATAGTCCCCAAAATCCTGTTTTTGGAGGTCTCAAATTTTTGTAGGCCCCAGGAACTGTGCCTAAAATGCCTAATGGATAAGATGGCTCTTAACCTGTTATGCCAAGGTTGATAATCCCAAGGATGAGTGAAAGCAGTATGAACATCTGCAGCCATCCCCTTCGCTGCCATCCCTAAAAGTGAAAATGTTGCCAAGTTTTCTTAAAAAGGTTTTTGGATGCCAGGGCCATCTCTGGAAAACATACTTTCCTATCAAATCTGATTTTTATTTGATTTTATGATCTGCTGTGTGCCTGCAAGCCAGGTGAAACACAGCTAGTTCATTATGAATCCACCCAAACATAATCTGGCTTTGATTGCTTGAGGCTTGATGGCCAGAAGATGGATGAGGCTTGATGAGCTCTGCTATTGTCTCCCTTTCTTTCAAGACTGATGGGAGGGTGACCTGATGTGCCCAGGAGGCAACACAGATCTGGCTGCTGGGGCAAAAGATGCATCTGGAAGTTATTTGCTGGGGTTCTTTCGTTCCTCCAACACTTCATGAATCTATGAGCAGGTTCAATCCACTGTGGATTCCCTTCATCACTCTCTCTTCTTCCCCCTCCCCACCTCCACCTCACAGCCCCATCTACTCACCTCTGGACAAACATTTGCCCAATTGTACCCTGTGCCTTTGGAAAAGAAAAGAACAATTTTCCTAAATGAACCTTGCTGTTTTTGAAAAAATTGGCCTATTGTTCTGCAATATCATTCCTCTTCTTACCTTTTGAAATCATTAATTGGCATTGTACAATATTTTTTTTAAGACGTAACAGTTAGCATTATATCATAACTTGCAAAACTAAACAACAAGGCCCACAATATTGAAGAAGAAGAAGAAGAGCAACAACAACAAAAACAACAACAAACAAAACAAAACAAAAACTCAAGTAACTGAGAACTAAAGATCTCTAAAATCATGTAAGGGAGTTAGCATCAACCATTGAAAGGGACTTTTTAAAACAAATTTTCTTCTCTGAACAGTTACCTCCATACCACATCACAAAGTATTTCTGAATCTCCAATCAGATCCCTAAAATTCCTGCATTGTCAGTTTCTTCCCCTTTCCATTTTTGTTCAGAGAACTAAGGAAAATACTTTTTCTTTTTGCAGAAGGGCTTTTCTTTTTTTTTATTTTAAAGATAGGGATTTTTAAAAAACAAAATACACATTAGAATATAATATTTACTTTGTTTATTTTTTCTCTTTAATGTGTATGGATGTGGTAGAATGATTACCATGAAAACAAGATATCAAAGATTTCTAGTTTGGGGACTTTAAAAATTGTTTTCAGTGTGAAACTTGTCTCAGAATACTGTTTCCTAACCATTAGGCTAGTTAAAGACATTCAACTGCCTGAGTCAGAACAGCAAATAGCATCCCCTCTTTATCTAAATCAAGGTATGTAGCCAAGCTATTTCACCAGTTGAGATGTCAAATCCCACAAATACCTCTATTCTTGTTTGGTAATAAAAATACAGTAAAGCAATGTCACTGTTACCCTCTATGACACACCAAGTGGTAGTCAACACACTATGCATAATCGTAGGCCTAGCCCTGGTTAGCAGTTGGAAGATGTGAGGCAATAATAACAGAGTTAAAGAGAGGTAGAGTGTTAGGATATCTCCTTTAGTGAAAAGGCTAGTATCCATTTCCTAAAGATGGGCATTGTTCATATTGCTTGTTGTTGTTGCGGCTGTTGTGTCTTCAAGTCATTTCCAACTTATCATGACCCTAAAGTGAAACTATCACAGGATATTCTGGGGGCTGAATCTGTGTCACGTACCCAAGGTCACCCAGTAGCTTTCCATGGCCAAGCAGGGAATTGAAGCCTGGTCTCTAGGGCTGTAATTCCAATGCCCAAACCTCTGTGCCACATTGGTTCTCATCCATATGCTGCAACGGCATTATTACAAGTCATGTGGAAATGCTGAAGATACTTCTACTACTGGTCCATCTAGCTCAGTGTTATCTTCACTGATTGTCAGAAGCTTTCTTGAGTTCCAGGCAGAAGTCTTTTCCAGCTGTAAGTTGATTTTAATATGTATTTTAATCCCTGTTGTTGTTTAATGTGTGTTTTAACTTTTGTATACTATAGTTTTAACTATGTTCTCTTTTAAGTTTTGTAAGCCGCTTTGAGTCTTCTCAAGGAGAAAAGTGGGTATAAATAAAGTTGTTGATGATGATGATGATAATGCTAGAGGCTGAATGTAGAACCTTTTTCATGTAAAGTTTCTGCTTTCCTACTATCCTACAGCTAGGTTTGCCATATTCCTGATTTGTGTTGGTTTTCCATGGATTCTAGGCATGTCACTCCATGCCTGTTTGGAATATCATCTGGCCTGGATTCCAAGCTTTCATTTTAAAAGAAGTCTCTATCTCTTGTAGGAACTGCAACATGGGGCAAAATGTGGAGGTATTCTTGTGTGAAATTGTTCAGTGAGACACAAAATTTCCCCTACTTTTCACACTTGAGGAAAGGGAGAGTTACCAGTGCAGATGATGACGGGGGACATTGCAAAGGCACAAAGTGAGGCAAGGGAGGGAACAAGAGGGAAGTGAGAATGAGTGGTGTAAACAATGGAGTGCAAGAAGAAAGGGTGTGGGTTTAAGAGAGGTTTGCTGAGAGGCAGAGGTGGCCTGAGGTCTCACAGTAACACAGCTTCCTTGACTAACTCACAAATTGCAATAACTGGACAGACCTGGTTCAAAGACTTACAATATAAAAGTCACAGCAAAGCACTGTGAAAAAGACAGAGAGAAAAATGCTGTTTTCTGTACAAAACAAACATGTGCAAATTTTGTGCAGAATAAACCTCAGAAGGCATATACACTGCACTGTTGTTGAAGACTTTTTTTTTTACAGCAGGAAGAAAGTTGTTAAAATTATTTGTTGCTTCCTCCAAAAAGAAAATTAGAATTGCATTTAATCATAATTTCATATTTTATCTGCCTCTTCTTCTCTACCTTAAGGCATAATGGTTTCTCAGAAGCCCTTCTGGAGGTAACAGAGGGAGACGTCACCACTAAAGGCCAGCTGTTTTCAGTTCACCAAACTGTTTCTGTTTCTTCTCCCTTTCCCTCAGGGCAACATCCATTTAGAAGACCTCAGAGTCTGGTCTGGTATAAAGCAGCAGCTTCTTATTTTCCTTTGCAGTGTTGTATATCACCAGGCACCTTGAGAACACAATCATGCATAGGTATATGATCATAATTGTTTTCTGTAGCTTGTATTAAGGTCAGGAAATAAACCAATCTGCACAGTTGACAGGTGTTCCCACCTGATATCTCCCAATATAATTTGGAAAACAAAGTGCAGTTTCTATCAGTTTGCATACTTTCTTGTAACTGAAAAATGTGGCAATACATTTTGCTCAGAGAGGTGGTTCTTCATGATTCTAGCTGGCCTCTATCAGAGTTGTATACACACTGCAGCTTAATCTCAGAAATGGTTGACATAATCCACTCCCCATATGTTTTTTGTTTTTTTTTAGAAGTGCACAAATCAAAAGTCTTGCAAGTTTGCAACGTTTATTGTGGTGGTTTTACTCAGTCTTCTTTATCATAATCAGCTGGCTGTGTTAGAGAGATTTTTCCATTGTGCGGTTCCCTTACTATCTCTCTGTTTATATGCACATATAATTGGTATGCCACATGCCGCATAAAATATATTACACCAGCATTTAGAATATAGCTGGAATGTATTATAGTCCAGGGCCTCTGCCATGCTCTTTCAAATATATTATACAGGATGACACATAATATATTTTCAGCCTATTCTATTAATTTTAAAGTCTATACTGTGGTGTCTCATATTTTAAACAGCAGGACAATAGGCCAATTCTTTTCTTTCATTCTTTTCTTCTTTTCATTTATTCTTTTTTTGGAGGGGGTTGTTGTTTAACAGAAATGTTTTATACTCTGTCAGATATATTTCTACCATGTGTGCAGTAAATTACATGAAACACATAAGAGGCATATGGGTTAGGTCTGAGCTTTCTGGATCTTTGTGTGAAAAGTTCCCTTTAGTCCTTCCTCACTTCACCCTTATGACAATAGTTTGCACTGAACTTCCTTGAATCTGGACAATAGGTGGCAGTGTTTCTGGAAACCTATCTATAGGATTATTGTGATCCTGTAGCAGTCTCAATGATCTCAAAGCAATATATCAGTGATGTATTTAAGTCTTTTACTCCAAGTATCAAGTCTCTACCCTCAAGTCAAGTCAAAGTCCTTGAAGATACTTTCAAGTAAAGTCTCAAGACAAGTCTCAAGTCTGGAAGCCAACTTTATACCGCAACCAAAATTCCAGAATTATTGGACAGAGTGAATAAATTCAGTTTTAACAATTTAGGCAGAGTCGGCTCTTCACATTTGCAGTTTTGCTATCTGCAGCTTTGGAAGTGGGGAATAGGATCCTATCTCATTCCTCATTACTGAAGATTCAAAAGATTTAGAAGGAAGAATCCTTCTTCCTCAAGCCTGTTGCCTAACACATTTGCTGTTCCCCTCTGAGAAATGCACTCTGCACTCAGGGTGCAAGCTTTGTCTTTTGCTTTTAGGAAAAGTTTTAGAAGGCTCTTCTGATATGCAGCAGGGACAGGCTGCTGAGCAGACCTGCCCATTGCCTAACCTGTTTGCTGTCCCCCTCTGAGAAACACACCTATACTTTGTCATGTGACTAGTAGGAAAAAAAGAGATGGAGGAATTTTTCAAAGTCATAAGGTTTCTGGATGAATGTATTATGTTACTGAACAAAAGGCATCAATTCAGTCATTAAAAATATACAAGTCTTGAGTCGAGTCGAGTCGAGTCAGTGCATCATTTATGGCCGAGTTGAGTCCAAGTCAAGTCACCAAAGCGACTTAAGTCCGACTTGAGTCTGAGTCTATTGACTCAAGTCTACATCACTGCTATATATCATGTTGGTTTCTCACATGCAGCTATGAAGTATTGGAGGAGGACCATATTTTGGGAACACAAAAGACAATTTTGCAATGCAGAAGGCCCCTGCTTCATTCTCTAGCATCTCTCAGTAAGATTGGGAAAGACTTCTGGAACCTTGAAGAGCTCTTGCCATTCATTGTTGACAACACTGAGCTAGAAAAGCCAATGATCTGAATCTGTATAAGGAGCTTCTTATATGCACTTGACCAATGAGGTCAACTCAGCATCTGTGATGCAAATACAATTGGCCCTCCACATTTGCTAGCAAATGTGGGAAAACCATAAATATCAAAATATGTGTGTGTGTGTGTGGGAAAGAAGGCAAGGCATGTGGGTGGCGGAGAGCAGGCACTCAGGGTCCATACCAGATCAAAGAAAGGAGAGGGAAAGGGAGTGAGTTGGCATGGTGGTTTTATACTTCCTCTCTCACCCATATCCTTTCTTGGGTGTGTGCAGAGTATTGGGAGAGAGTTTGTGATGCTGCAGTCCATCTCTAGTTGGCCAGGCAGTGGCTGCTGGAGAAGGACCAGAAGTGAGTTTTTAAAGGGCTGTGTGGACTGATTGGATTTGCTGAGAGGGAGGTTTTTCCTTTTAAAGGACTACTTGACATGGGGGTGGAGTTGAGGGTGGTTGGAGAACTCACAGATAATCAAATCTGTGAAAGTTAAACCCGCAAATGTGGAGGGCCAACTGTAATAACAAACCTAATAAGACAGGGCTGGTGCCCAACCATAGGGCATGCCAGTCTGCCAGAACAACATCTGAAACCTCCATGATGGAGAACCACTGATCTTAATCAGAAGAGGAGTAACTATCCATAATCACATTCTACTGAATTTTGTCCTTTCACAGAATTTAAAAACATGTGATGGTGGGTAGCTGCTGCTGATTGAACAGCAATAGACATTGGTTTGTTTGCATTTCTTTTTTGCCACACAGATTCAGAGCCATGACAGAGGCAAAGAAGTAGGAGTTGAAACAGATGAAAAGAAACAACGTAGAACAAAAAGTCAGGAAACAGCAAGACAAATGGAGCAGTGAAGGAGAACTGTAGAAGGAGAGATACTAATGCAGTGGTTCTCAACCTGTGAGTCCCCAGATGTTTGTGGACTTCAGCTCCCAGAAGCCCTGACCATTGGCCATAGTGGCTGGGGCTTCTGGGAGCTGAAGTCCACGAACAGCTGGGGACCCACAGGTTAAGAACCATTGTACTAATGGAAGATTCATCTGCTTCCTTTCCTGGGCCCTGAAGACAACCTAATTTGGGGTAGAGGAAAAACACAGCCTGTCCCATGCATAGGATTCCATGACTGCATGCCCTTCCACTTTCTTGGTAGAAGACAGCAGAATATTGTTCAATTATCATGCATGTTTTCTCTGGACATATCACAAGATCAAACCTATTGGTGGAGATGACTTTAGATTCTCATTTTCCATTATCCAAGAAGTAGAATGGTTTAAAAAAAGCCACAGGTACCCTTCTGATCTTTGAAATATGGAGGAACTCATATCATCATCGTCTCTATGAATGGTAAAAAGAGAAATGTATCAAAGTATTGAGTGTTTTGAAGGCTGTTGTTGTTAATTTGTGTTAGTTTAGTTAAATGCCCTGTCACTCCACCCTAATAATATGATACTGGGTCTGTTTAGGGCAGTATGGTAGACTGGGTAGTATTCTAGAGATGTAAATAATACCTGAAGAAATAATCATTGTTGACAAACTTTGGCATCTCAGTGTTGAGAGAAACCTTGTTTAGGGAAGCCATGCCTCCTTGAAAGTTCACTCCTCGGTTGTGTGAACAAGAGAGTGAAGATTTGAAGAACTTTTCCATAACTTGTGCAGACTGAGGAGAAGTCAGCCAAGAATCTATCAAACTTTGTCTGAAAACCTCCATAAGTTGGTCCAGTCTTAGATACCTTGTGTCCCTGCTGTTGTGCTGTCTGCATATAGTATGAAGAAAAACATGCAGAAGGCATGTGAAGATGTGTGTTTGCACAGGATTTATCATATACTTTGAGCAACCTGATTTCCTACAGTCTTTTTGTCTGAAAAACTGCTGAGTATTTTTTTTCATTGAGGCAATTTAAAACATCTTGCTTCTTCAGAAGTGCACAGAGACAAATAAATGGCTTGTTTGACCTGAACACCTCTGAAAACAAGAAGATTGAACATATATGGCCCTAGTGTGTTGACATGGGGGGTTCAAGTTCAAATCATGTCAGGCTTGGATTTGGAAAACCTAGTTCATTCAGCCATGGAATTCACTGGATGGGTGGCCTTGGGCAGCCATTATATCTCCATCTGAGAGGACTACATGGAGGACACATGGCATCAGCATTCTAACTGGACACTGGAGAATGCCAAAGAAATATTATTTAAATGCTTCTGTGTTGATTTTTATGTACATACATATCTCTGTTCTTCAGACTTGACTTGTGACCTGGCATAATTACTGTTTATATGGAAGAAGGAATGGCATACCAGCTGGCTGGGAATGATGGGAACTGTAGTCCAAAATATCTGGGGAAACCTACATGGGTGGCAAAGACAGCCTTAGAGTTTTTGTTTACTTGCAATCACATGGACTTTGACTTGTGGTAAGCCCATGAATGAGAGACTTCCATGAGCCTGTCATCAACAATCTCATCAGGTCTCGCAGACTCATAGCTATGGCTTCCTATATTGAGGCAATCCATCTGTGATGTGGTCTTCCTCTTTTCCTACTGCTTTCCATTTTACCAGACATTACCATCTTTTCAAATGAGTCATGCCACCTTATGATATATTCCAAATACCAGCCTCAGTTTAATGGTTTTAGTTTGATTTGCTCTTGGACCCATTTATTTGTCCTTTTGGCATTCCATGGTATTTGTAGAGCTCTTCTTCTGTGCCACATTTCAAATGAATTGATCTTCTTTTTGTCAGCTTTATTCACTGCTCAGCTTTCACAACCATAGTTTTTCTCAATCAGCCACATAAAGTCTAGTATTGAGAGACTGAAAGAAATTACTACATGTGAAGCAAGATATATTTGATCCATGTGCTGAAATTGTTTTGCAGCCATGTGGATGGATGTAATATGATGCAATCTCTCACAGCTGCCTTATGTACATAATATATTATAATGAATATAGAACATTTATTTCATAGCTGTTGGTATTCCTGTATGAAAACTGGCAATCCCAGACAAATTTTGTGCATACTCCCAAACTCACTCATAGAAGAAGACTGAAGACCAATATACGTAACAAAGAAGATTGATATATGAGGAATGTCTATGAAGATTGATATATGTAAATAATAGTTGTCAGCATTTGTTTGTGACCCTCAGAAAGGTGTGTGAGTGTCCATATATCTGTCTTTCTGAGTCATTTTGGATATTCCTCTGAGATGGTCAGCATCCACATGTGAATGGTAATGCTGGACTTTGGCTGTGTAACACAGCAAAGTGAAATAGACAGGTGGGTGGGATTCTTTACACATCCATTACTTTCATTCTGACTTTTGCAGTACCCTTAAATTCCAAATCAACATTTATTTTAAACTTAGGCTGAGATCATTCAGTCCAAAGTCTTGCATCCAGCTCCAGCCAATTAGGTTTCCCCACAGAATGTGGCTACAGCTTTGACCGCACCTATTGAGACTAGATTTGAATGAAATGCCTCTTTCAGAAGAGTGTTTCATCTCAGTCTGGGAGTGTCACCACATTTTATAGCTGCCCCTTTTTTTTACTCAGAGGTAATGGCAATGAAGCTGACAAATTACTTCCGCTGTTTGACGGGTCGAAGGGCTACAACTCAACCACCCCCTTCCCAGAATTTGCATATCAAATGATGAGATCATGAGAACTTTTGCCGGTGTACGTCCCTCCTTTAAAAAAAAAAATCTGCCCATACATAAAAGTGATTCCTCCTCCCCACCTCCCCTTGGGAAACACCACCCTTTAGTTGTCATTCCAGAATAAGGCAAAAAGGGGCGGGAGACAAACTTACTGATGTGGTGGGGGAGGTGGAGAAGTTCAGTGCTTTCTGAGCTACTTGGCAGGACAAGAGGAAAAGAAAGTAAGAAATCATCCCCCAATCCAGACTCCTGGTTGTGTGTTTGGGTGGTCTGATGGAAACAGAAATAAGTCCTTAACATACCTTTTCTCTTTACTCCCCCAGCCTTCCAAAGGGTCATGGAAGGGACACTGTGTGAAACAGTGGACCCCCAATGAGAAACCAGCTGTGCAGGAGATGGACAACAAAGGGAGGAGACCTCCCTTTAACCAACTGACCTCTCCCTGAGCAGCCGGGTAGATGAGGAAAGAGTCACTGTTCATTTCTCTCCTTCAGTCCCTTGATCCTGTCCTCAAAAGTATTTTGTGGCCTGAAAGTGTGGTACGCATTCCAGAGTAACAATATGGCAGTGGATTTGGTTTAAATACAGGGACATTGACACTAGGGAATTTTTTTATTTCCTTTCCCCTGTACTAAAGAAGTTGTGGTTCTGTTCATCCAAGGGCGGGGGTTGGTTTCCATTTATCTTCTCCTTCTTCACTTGTAAGCTTGCTTGGCCCTCTGTGGGGGATCGACTCAAGTTTATATGTCTATCCATCCTTCTCAGTCCACTTTTAGGCATCATATAGGAGCAGGTTGCAGCCTACAGAAGTAAAGCCACAATGGTAATCTGGTGAGGACAGCTCTGCCTGTCTTCCTTGCTTCTTTTGTGTCTTAGGGGACAAATACAGTTACACAATCAGTGTGTCACATAGTACCCTGACCTTTTCTGTTTGTCTTTTTAAAGCCACACAAGTGGGAAGAAGAATTCCAGATGTGGCAAATAAGGTAAAGGTGCTTAACTTTCCCCCACCCTCCTTTTCCACACCAAATCTGAGTTTTGTGATGTCTGTTTCTTCTCACAAACATATATACATTCTGAAACCTGAAAGCAAAGAAACTGCTGGAGTGGAAATGCAGGAATACAAGAGATAAAGATAAAAGATATGAGGGATAGTTAGAAAGGTGCTAGGAACATGCAAATCTGACTTTGCTCCCCTCACCACTTCACAACTGCTAGGATAGGCAGCCAGTACTATGACTGAGAACTGTAATATACTAATAGAACACTCCCTTATGGGTGTGTACTAAACTCTATCAACATTTTAGGCATACTGGTTGAAGCATCCTGCAAAATGGAGGCTGGATGGCCACACAGAGACCAAGCATCGTCAGGGAGGAATCAGTGCTAAGGTGTAGCACTGATCCTTTCCCATGCATATGCCACAATCCTATCCCATAAATACACTCCTCTCTCTCTCTCTCTCTTTTTAAAAATCTCTTAGGGTTCTGTATCAACCACAAGATTCATTTTGGACCCCAAGCTGACACTTTGGGAAATGGTCCAGTTTGGCTCATACTGATTTAGAGGCAATCCGTGTTTGACTTGGGTCCCAAACATGAGTTCAGATTAGGCGATCCAAAGATTTGTTCCTGCCATTGACTATAACTGGAAATCCCAGAGAAAGCTATTACTTTTGTCTTGTTTGTCAGGTTTGCATGAAATTAGTAGGCATTGTAGTAAAAGAGGGGTTTGTGCCTGGCAAAATATAAGCAGATAGGTGCTGGAATTTTGTGCTATATATTTTGAGACTCCGTGTGTGTGTGCGCGCGCGCGTGTGTGTGTGTGTGTGTTTGCGTGTGCACCTTCAAGCTGCCTGTCAATTAATGGCAACTCCATGTGTCTGTGTGTACATGACTTATGACAATCCTACATTTTTCTAGGGTTTTCTTAGGCAAGGAATACTCAGAGCTGGTTCGACCAGTTCCTTCCTCAGAAATATAGCCTATATCTGCATAATTTTAAAAGGATAGCTGTAGGGGCTAGAGAGTTACCAGATAGTTAAAGGCATTTAAAATCATGACTAGCTTGAGGCTATTCTTCCAGTGCCATTCTATAGCCATGTCACAATTCTTATCCCCAGTCCCTGCTCTGTCTCACCTATACTATTTATTGTTACTAATCGTCATGCTTTTCTCAGTAAGCAAAAAGTATCAGTGAACTAGAACACATTTAAAAAGAACAGACTTTAATGACTGACTACTACTTGAGCAAGGAGTTATGCAAAAGTCAACATACTTGAAAGATTAATGACCTTTACTTGCTCCAGAAGCTAGGAATGACAATGTCTAAAGCAGTCTCAGTGGAGATATAAAGAAAATGGGGATGTGCAACACTACTTAAGTGGTTGAAACAACCTAAATCAAGGTTGGGAGCTGCATGGTCCTCCAGAAGTTGGACTGCAAGTCCCATCATCCCTAGCCAACATAGGTAATGGGTAGGAATGGTGGGAGATGTGGACTAACAACACCTGGAAGGTCCTCTGGTTCTCACTCCATTTCTGTGCAGTGATTCTCATTTGGATTTCCCTTGCCCCCTTCCACTAGTCACTACACAGTTGTGTCAGGGAAAAGGCAGCTGAGTGCAGATCAGATCAGTGCAGATCAGAGTTCTAGGTGCTTGAATCCTGCCCCTTAGATCAGGGGTGTCAAATTCAATTTCATCTTGGGCTGCATCAGCATCATGGTTGCCCTCAAAGGACTGGTTGTGTCTGTAAGACTATATAAATATATCTGCTCTTTTATCATATTAAATAATTGCCTCTGCATTTGATCATTACTGGGTTTTAAATTGCTTTCTCTGTGCATTAACTTTTCTCATCTTGAACATTTTGGGGCTATTTGATTGTAGTTTATGGTCCCTGTACCTTTATAAAGTGACATAGAATTGGTCAGTATATCCAAAGTGTGACACTTTCTGCTCCCTAGACCCTCTCTGTGGCCTCTTTCTGCCCCTTGGCCCCTCTTTGTGCCAATTTCAGCCCCCAAGACCCTTCCCTGTGCCTCTTTCTGCCCCCCTCCTGTACCTCTTTCTGCCCCCCTGCCCCCTCTGTACCTGGTAAAGCCGATCGCCACATTGCGCACCCCGGCTGCAGGTATTCTGAAGAGGGTCCCAGCAGCCAGCACTTGCAATCTACTTCTATTTCTGACTGCTCCTCTGTCCAACTCTTGTCAGCTGCATGGAACATTGCCATGGTAACCTATGGCTATGCTCTAACGCAGTGGTTCTCAACCTGTGGGTCCCCAGATGTTTGTGGACTTCAGCTCCCAGAAGCCCCAGCCACTATGGTCAATGCTCAGGGCTTCTGGGAGCTGAAGTCCAAAAACATCTGGGGACCCACAGGTTGAGAACCACTGCTCTAACAGCAAGACTTGGACAGAGGAGCAGTCAGAAGTAGAAGTAGATTGTGAGTGCTGGCTGCTGGAACCTTCTTCAGAATACCTGCAGCCAGGGGTCGCAATGTGGGGATCGGGCTAGTCAGGTGGGGGGGAGGGTCGCAGCTGCAGGAGAGATGCAAGGGCCACATTAAATGGCCTGGCAGGCTGGATTTGGCTTGTGAGCCTTGTATCTGACACATGTGCCTTAGATCTTACCCAGGGCTTGATTCCCTAAGTAAGCCATCACTAGCTCTTGTTTGAGGCAGGGGCAGAAAAAGAGGGACATTATTTTTCTGTTGTTCCTCTTGTTACTTAAGGAATAATGCCCTTACTTACAAAATATAAATCACAAGGGCACCCAGAAATATACTGGCAACAGGCAAAGAAAATTCCAAGTCACTGAATCCATCACATGGGCTGTAGTCCAACATGATTGTCGTCAGTTGACCAAAGCAGTGAGTTATGTTAAATCTATGCTAATCCGACCAAGTATTCTACAGGAAAAGGTTGCTTCCTGATTTCTCCTAAGGGCTTGAGCCTTATTAAAAGGAGAAGGAAATGGCATGTAGAGAATGCAGCCTCCCACATACTCATCTCAAAAGAATCCATCTAGCAAGCTGCTGGTTTCATAGAAGGTGTGTGTCTGCTCCAAATTATGTGCATGGCTGAATTTTACTGAATAGACAGCCTCTTGATTCCAAAATACCTAAATATTGGCTGCTTTTGACTCTGTCTTCAGCTAATTCTGTATTGAGTTGCTTATCCAAGCCCCAGCTCTTGTTCTGCTTGGCAGGAGTGCTGCCCTCCGTTCCCACAATAAACATAGTTGTGCTGGTCATCTCCAGTCCTTGTTCCATTATAATCCCTGCAACTATCCCGAGGCAGGGCTGCCTCAAGACATTTGGCCATCTGAAACAAAAGGTCAGATGGCATTGTCCCTCACTCTATGTAGAGAAGCCAGCCCTACACCCCACCCTATTTTCCAAGTTTTGATTCAAGTGAATCAAACTGCATCCAAAAACATTTTACCACTGGACAGGATATTTCCAAATCAGTAGGTGGTGACACTTAATATTTCTTTCATTCAGGCCTATTCTTCTGATTTTATTGTTTGTTGCAAACTGCCATATTTCTTTCTATTTCTTAGAGTCATCCTTTGGGTGGGGGGAAGCACTAAACGGTTTCCAAATTAAAACTCAACTACTCAATCCATCTTACCTGTGCAGGCAACAATTCAGCAAAAGTGGATATTTACTCATGTTGTTTGTTGGCTTGTTTACTTCCTTTCTCCATTCAGCAGACACTCAGCAACTGCCATTCTCTGATTAATGCATATAAACTATTAAAACAATACAAAATGAAATGTCAGGTTTGAGGGAATGGATATTTGGCTTTTTGTTTCTTATAATAATTCTTATAATAAAAATAATTAAAACAATTTAAATGACAAAATCCTTAAAAAGATTATTTAATAAGATATCATAGAACAGCAGTAAGACCTTATTTTTAAGAAAGAACACTTTAAAAAAATTATACCAAGAAGCAAACAATGCAAATCTAAAAATTACTGAGGATAAAGCAGCCAAAATTAAGCATAGCAAAATAATTCAATTATGTTGTAATAATATGGTTGAGACTTGGCATGCTCCTGAAGGTTTCTTGGAATTTCCATTTTCTTCTGTGCATACACGTACTGCTGAAGGGATTAGCAGCTTTCCAATCAAATTGATTGCTTCTCTACTATATAGTAGAAAGTTCAGAGAACTCTGTGGCCCAAACATATTCTTTCTATACCTATTATGGAAGAGACATTGTTACCCTGATTTCTGGGGTCCTTTGGGGGACACCTCACTATGCTCCACATGATAGGGAATGGAAACTAGCCAGAGCACAAGCAATAGCACGGCAAGAGGCAGGGTAACCTAGTGGGGTCTTTTTACCTAGTTTTTACAGGGTCAGGGCAAGCCAAAAACCAAACAAAAATGTCCAATAAATGATTTTATTGAACGCAAGTCTCACGCACCAATGCAATCACGCACACACACACTCAAGAGCTATTAAGAAACAAAAGAGAAGAGATTGGATAGGGGAGTATTGAAGGGGTACAACTGGGGTAATACCGCACCTTTTCCTGAAGTCTGGGGTCTGGGAAGGCAGTGGAGAAGTGGGGCTCAGCATGGAGAGGGCTGAGGGGATTACTCGACGGATGGAGCAATGGTCTGCTGGGGTGACCAGGAGTGATCCGAAGAAATGCTCAAAAGATGGGACTATTTGTAGGGGGAAAAGTACATGGAAGACTAATCCTTTCCCAGGGAGAACAATAGGTGTTGGAGTGATAACAAAGCTCCACCATGGTAATTTCGTTTGTGTGATGGGATTGCAAGGTGTTGCCAAAATCTCAGGATCTTTGGCTGTGTTAGTTTGTGGTGTAACTTCATGTAAATGGTCCTCGCCTGATGGAATATTTGCTCAACTTGGGACCGACACTCTAATCCCCTCAAGTCAGCATCTCGGGGCTGAGGACTCTTTGCTTATTGTGGGTTTACACATCTTGAGGTCTCCTGGGGCTACGTGACTGGGGATTTTACTGGCCTGAACTGGTTTTCGGTCATTCGACTGTGACTGTCTACATGCTCATCCGGGCAACCTCTCAGGCACACAGAATCATATTTAACATCAAATTGTGGGCCCCGGGATAGAGTTTTTCCATCCGAGTAACAATGTGATGGTTGTGGTTGAATGTAAGGTTGCATGGAGCTAAGGAGGAGAGATGTAACTGTTCTCTGATTCCATTCTCAGATGCAAGAATGAAGTTTTCAAACTTTTCTCACATTGGGTTAGATTGTAAGAGCTTTTGCAGAAATCCCTTCTGTGATACTTTTCAGATCTTGTGGACTTTGTTTGTGGGGGAGGGAGCAGATTTCAGTTCTACAAAAAAACCTATGGTCTTGTGCAGAATACACTCATTTCTGTGCCCAAACATTATTCTATTTACCACCCCAGTGCCTTTCCACAAATGAAATGTTGTTGAAATGAGGGTGTGATCTTGCACTTTTGTACACTGATTCAATGCAAAGTTATTGTTGTCTGCCAAAACACAATGTTTTTCCAGAAAGTTTTCACAGAGAGTCCTGGAACATGAAAACTCTGGGAATAGTTTAACAGTTTACACACACACACACACACACACACACACACACACTTTCTCCTAAAAGGTAAAAAAAATGTGTGAATTTTTGTTGCATCATTTTCAAAAGGAAGTTTTGCCACAGGCTTTCTGATCATGTGAGATGGGATGGGAAAGGGGTCACCTCAAGTGGAGATCTTATACTGAAGGCCCTATCACACTACACTGTTATAGTGCTATTATTCCACTTTAACACATGGTATGGAATCCTAGGATTTGCAGTTTAGAGAAGAACATTTAGAATTCTCAACCAGAGAGCTCTTGGGTCTCACTGAACCACAAATCCCAGAATTCCACATAATGTTGCCATGGCAGTTAAAGTAGAATAATAGCACTATAACAGTATGATGTGATAGGGCCCTGAGTATCATTTCAGCTGTTATTGATTCAGGTTTGCAATGAACTGTATTCTTCCACTCCACTATTGTTAGGCTACTATTACAATTATAAGGCGATCTTGTGAGGTGTGGAAGAACGAGGTGAAGATGCCACAGCAGATCCAAAAACTTGCTGGCCTTATTCTGGAAGACTGAAGCCCAGTTGATGGGATAGTCTGGAGAACATATTTTACCCTCTGTTCCAGAGTGTTCAGGGGGGCTGAAGCCTTCTTGATCTGCCCCAGCAATCCCCAGAATGCCCCATTTTTGCTGTCTCCTCTATAAGAAACCTAATGACAGAAGAGTGGATCCACCTATGGCTATGTGGAGGAGGTCTTTAAGAGTGGATTTTCCCTTCAAATGAATATTTGATACCTCTGGACAAGCACTTTAAATGTACGGCTATAAATAGTACTAAGTACTCTGAATGTTGGTAGAAAGATAAAAGATAAAAATGGCACATTACATTACACTTATGGTTTCAGGAAATCCATTTAGAAATAGGACAGGAGAATACCAGCCAGTCAACCAACCGCAATGAGCCCTTCATATGGCTACAGAAACCTTTAATGCCTCAAGATATGCTGCTAGCCATCATAAGGGCAGGACCATAAATGTGACTTCCTGTATCTAACAAAGGGAGAGCAGAGATTTAACTTCCATAGTGAAATGTAGAATAACAACCTACGTTTTGAATGAGCATCTATTTAGAAAGATCAAGAATGGACAAGATACCAAAACCCATCTGACTAGCCTGCTACCATCCTGCACATGCAACTACTTCTTGCATGCATCAATGCCTTTTATTAAAAGGCATTTTTTGAGATCCTGTGTGTCTAATTCCTCAAACTGTCTTGTCCAGTACCTGTAACTTTTCCCCATATTCCCCAATCCAATCTGTATTCAGAGTTATTAACATACAGAGGTTAGGTTCCTGAGGGAATACACTGCCCTCCTTGCTGCTAGGCCTTGTCTCCATAGCAACTGACCTATTCAAGAGACTGAGGCCCAAGAGCTCTCTTGATGAGAATTCTAAAGGCCTCTTCCTAAACTGCAAACCCCAGGATTCCACAGGATCTTCTTAGGCAGCCAATCAAATGAGGTCTTTGCCTGACACAGCCAATCATATAAGGTCTTTGCCTGCAGCCAATAATGTGAAGTCTTCCCCTGATGCAGACAAACACACAAACTTTGACTTTTATATAATTAGATAAGAACTCCTTCCTAATGTCTCAGAGAAAGGGAGATCTGAAAAATCCTGTGGCCCCAGCAAAGTTATTTTGCAGTCCATGGGGCAGTAGTAGTAGCAGTGGTTGCTGTTGTCATCATTTATTTTTTATATAAATATTTTTATCAAAATTAAGTACATACATGCAACAAAACAAATACAAATACAAACAAATACAAAACATCTAAACAATTAGCATCTAAACATTTAACAAAAGTAGGCTTCCTACCTGATGAAGTTACAATGTATGGCTAATAAACATCAGTATAAATCTTCCAAAAAAACAGAAAGAAATGAAAGAAAAAAATGGTCCAGGGTCGATGTGATTTGGATCCCTATGGAATTTCTAGATAAGTTCTATATATTAACCAAGCCATTTTCTGATCATAATCACTTATCATTATACATAGCTTTTATACAGCGCTTTAATGTTTTAGAGCACTTTAAAATGCTTCACACATATTATGTTAGTAACAATAACGGCCATGTGATGTAGGTCAGTATGAGAGGCATGTTGCAGCTAAAGGAAGAAACAAGCCAGAGAGAGGGGCTTGCCCAAAGCTATGTAGTACATTTATGAGGCAGGAAATCTAGAGAACAGGGATTTCCTGGTTCACAGGCAAATTTCTCGGCCACTACACTACACGAGCGACATGTCTGTCAGGTCCTGTCACCTTCCGTTGTTTTTGTTCTTTCAGAGGATGCAGACGTGCCAGCCCATTTCACTCCCTTTGATGACGCAGGTTACATTGCATCAGGATCCAGGGTGTCTAGCTTGGTTCTCAGGCTCAGCTTCCCTGCTGCTTTACAAGGATTTGCTTAGAGTTACATTCTCTGAATTCGAAAGGGTTCCAGTATCTCATTGGCCTTTGCAGCTTTTCTTTTAAATCCTGGGAATCAACAGGCTGACAGGGAGGCTGGGGAAGAAGAGCCAAGACTCCTTGGGCTGTGAATTTGGCAATTCAAGGTCTGCAGGAAGATTAGAATGAATATGCAGCCCACACTTGCCCTGTGGGAACTGCATCCAGGAACAGTTTCCAGTGCACCCTTCATAGGGGATGTTTCAATTTTCTCTTTAATTGCCTTTGCGATACACTCATGTTGAAGTTCAGACTCTTCTGCCAATAAACAGCCTCTGCTGCAATTAAGAGGTCTGATAAAAGAAATAAATTAAGGAAAAGAATGTGTGAGATTCAGGAACTGGAATGACCTCAACTGCTGCCTTTCAAGATTTGCCTCCATCCATGTTTCCAAGTTGCAAAGTTGATATTTTATGCAATGGGAAGATCTGGGGCCTTTTCCATACTACATACCTATAACACTGTGAGTCCACTTTAACTGCCATGGGAACATCCCATGGAATCCTGGCACATCACTTTAGGGAGGACCATTTAGAATTCTCAGCCAGAGAGCTCTAGTGCCTTGCCAAAGTACAAAAGACAGGATTTCATAGTATGCAGCCATGGCAGTTAAAGTAAGAACAGTGCTATAATTGTGTAATGCTAAAGGCTCCTTAGAGCATTCCTCTGTAATAAGCAAAAGCAAAGAAGAGGGCTGGAGGGTTTGGAATGCAAGTCCACTAAGGAAAACCTGGGTAAAACTGGAGGGTGATTTTCATGAGGCATCAGTTTATTTATTGGTGCTTTCAAACATTTATCAGTTTGTCTCACAACCTGGAATATACAGGTATGTGAGGGAAGTTAGAAACATGACAAGAAGAGGCAGACACAGCATTCTGTAATGCCTCCTAGTTACCCTGTTTTCATGAGCAATGGACTTTGAAGACTGCTAGATTGGACTCCAGTCCCTGTAGATTCTGCAACATTTGAAAAGACTTTCTCAGCATCCATTCCTAAGAATTCTGCTTGGTAAGTAGGGCCAACCAAGGTATTTTTCTCCCTAAGGCAAAGAATAAGATGGGGCCTTTCCATTCCACCTACAGAAACTGGCCAAACAGGCAACTGAATTGTGGAGACAGGACAGCATCCTCAACTACATTCAACTACATTTGAGGATGCAGAACTGACTGCCAGGAATGCACAGGTCTAAATCTAATAGCCAGTGCCAACTCAAGTAGATCCACTGAATCAATGGAGTATGCATAACTATTGACTCACCAGGTTCTCATGGATTCAGAGGGTCTGCTCTGCATGGGACTCACTATTGGATCTTATCCATTCTCCAACTCAGCGGACTTGCATTCCTGACACCCTTCTGCACACCAGCAAGCAGTTGCCACCTGAGCTGAGTCCTGTTAGTGACATAAACCTGTATAAACTATGCTATGAGTGCAAAGTGAGTTAGTCACAGCAGTACAACGGATGTATTCTGCTAACAGCAATTGAAGTGGAGTTGTGCATACAGCCACATTATATATTGCAGTTGCACATTTGCATTGCACAATGGCACACAGTCCTATTAATATATACTCTACAATGTTGCTATTCTGCATGAAAGTTGCATAGTTCTGGCACAGCCTATCTCCACATGTAAATATTTATACTATGCTGAGGGGACGTTGGTTTGCAGTCACAGTCTACTAAATGCAGGGGTTGGAACTGTACAGCCTTCAGATGTTGCTGGACAGCAAACCCCATCCTCTGTGATGAAGAATTCTGGAAGTTGCAATCCAGCTTCTGGAGGGTCACATGATTCCTACCTCCAGCTTAATGAGATAGCTGGACCTTTTGGTAGGTTATCCAGACAAGCTACAGTTGTTGTGCTAGATCAAATGCTGGATGTAGAAATGGTTGTCTAGTTTCAAAATTCCTTTAAAACATTGCTTTCTACAGTATTTTGTACATTACATGTTCCATAACCAGCATGCCACAACTGAGAAGGCCTTTTGTGGATTCAGGGAGCAAAAATGCTAGGACATGAAGCAGTATGTACAGGCCTTCCATTTAGACACTAGTATGTATGGGACTGAGCATACACCCCACTCAAGCATGCCAACATCAGAAATACAGCAATAGCTGGTATATCTGGGATGGGTTCTGAGTGGTGACATGCTGGTGTATGTGATGTGTGGCGGATGCTCAGTGCATGTGTACAATTGATCCCAGGCCTGTCCAAAAGCCTAGTACAGCATTGTATAACATTTTGAACATGCCGTATTTTGCTGGATGGGAGGATTTCTTGCATGAGGCTGGAAGTCAGACAGAAAGAAGCCAGAATGGACAAATGCCAATTCATTTTCTCATCTTCATCACCAAAAATAACACTGAAAGATACTGGCCAGGATTGCCAATGCATGCCAAGCAAAATTACAGCTGCCATCATCTCATCCGGAAAAGCAAATTAAACAAATCAGTAGAAAGCTGTGCTTCCTTTCCTCCCAGTGCAATTGGCTGTAGTTATTTATAGTCACTGAAATGTAAGGCAAATCGTGCTTCATTGGCAGAATGAGCCCAGAACACATTTATTGTTTCTTTCAAAAAAATCAAAAATAAGATATACTTAGTTACTGTCTTTGGCCAAAATGGTTGACCAGAGAAAGGTGCTAATGTCTCAGGATAGTATTCCTTGAAGGCCAGGTTTTGATATCTTTTCTGAATTTGTCACCTTCTCTCCAGTTTCTTGATCCAGTTTTCTTTGTTTGTTTTTCTCTCTCTGTCTCTCTCTCTTTCTCTCTAAACTGCAGCTCATGATCAAGCTGGATGCAAAAGGGAATGTGTATTCCCTGTAATTAACCTGTTTTTCATCTTACAACTGAATTTTCTTAGAGATTTAGTGGTAGTTGTCACATGCTTGGATGTATACTTGTCTGTTATCCACTGAAAAACAAGACATCTGGAGAGCTAAGCCTGTATCCGCTGTCCTTTATTTACAATATATTCCTTATCCACTAGATGTCTCTGTTAGCTGGCTGGAGTCCTCCTAAAAAGAATTTGGCCCCTAGAGAACAACTTGGACACACTTGGAAGTTGAATGGAAGTCCATTGACCTTGTTTTTAAATATATTTGACCTAAAAATGAATTTAACTTCTGGATCCATATCAAGGCAACTTCTAATACAAAAGCAAAGCCAGATCCTAAGAATTCTTGAAGCAACCAATCCAAGCACTTCAGAAGATGATTTATGTTCACTCTTGTGCAGTCAGTATGTCACAAACCAGTATGGGAGATTGGCATGGCAGGAATGGTGTGCTCTCCTTGCAAAGAGATAAACTGGGCAAATATTTTTATTCAGAGTACAGATTCTAGGTTCTATAGATACTTTTTAAAACTGCATCAGAATGCCTCAGTGACTATGACCACTGTGGCTGAGAGATTCTTGGAGCTGCATTCTTAAAAAAAAAAAAAAAAAGCCTGAGAGAAGCAGGCAGAAGGAGAAGAATTTGGGTGCATCACAATGTTTGAGTCGAAGGACATTTCCCCCCATTACTGTCAGCATGACTAGGCTTGAAAGCTATGCCTTGATTTTGGTCACTTCTTATTTTATCCAAACTAGCTGTGCTTAATCCTTCTTGAGGTTTGCCAGTTCTTCTTGAACCTCATTTTTCTTCTCGGATCCTCCTACCTCTGCCATCCATCAGAAAAGATTGTTTAGATCTCTACATCTTAGCAGTGGATATATATATATATATAAGTATTATTTGAGTCGACTCCACTGTGAGGGGAACAGTTCCAAACACCATTCTTTGACCCCCCCGCTCCACCAGAAAGAAAAAAAAAACCCACAGCTTTTCAAAGGAGCAGCATATACTTTCTGCGGATGCATTTTTCCAAGGAAAATAGAGGGGGGAAATCAAGCCATCCCCAAGAATAACATCCGATTTCATGTTGCCAGTCCCTTTTATGTCTTTTGAAACCAGTAAATTTTTATCCAAAATAGTTTCTGGGAAAGGAGGGGGGAAGCATAGGTGGGAGAGCCACATATAAATATTAAACATTTGCAAGTAGGCAGAGGGCAAGCTCATTCCAGGCCAGCCGTGGTGAGGAATGGCTGTGTTGCCATCACAGAAAGAGTACTTAAAGTGCAGCTGGACTTTTCACATGAAAAGAAAACGTTGCTGATGTAGAAAATGTGTTCGTTTCAAGTCCTGGGTGACTTCACATGGAAAATATTGCGCTGCTTAATTAGTGGCAGTGAGGAGAGATGAGGCATTGCCTTGTAAAACAAGCAACCCAAACACTCAAATCCCTCTCCGAAAGGAAAATAAATAAGTTAATATAAAGGTCTGGGAGTTTCAAGAGGAAGCAGAGGTGGGGGGAAATTGGGAAAGAGCAGAAAGGGAAATATGTGGGATAGAGTGACCTTTTAAAAAAAATCCTTCAAAACAATTTATTGGGCTTGATCTTGCACAGTTGCCACCATTCTACAGGTACAAGAGCTCTTAGGCAAAGTTGAATGGGGAAAGCCTATATGTAATTTTGCAGCATTTGAGCAAAGACTGCAGATGGAGTGCAAGAGCCAAATTCATATAAACATATAACAGATAACACAGTTCTATACATAGGTATGCTATTTTAAAAAATCAAGGGGGATGCGGGGAAAAATTGGTGAAAGCAAAAGGGGGATCAGAACTTAGTAAGATTACTGTTTTGAATTACAACTTTAATATCCCATGGCCACCAAAGCAAGCAGATTCAGAAAGATGCCTGAAAAAGTAATGTTGCACCTTCAGGTCGTGGCAGCTGGCAATTGGTCTGATATGCATTGGATTCTTCTGCTTAAGTCAAGGTTTCTCCTAGAGAATTCTGGAAATTGAGGGTGTTAGGAGCTCTCTTAGCATGGAATCCTTCTGTATGCACCTACACAGAGGAATAAGCACTGCATTGCTCCATGAAGTCTATCTGAGTAGACATAAATAGGATTTAGGACCTGAAAGCCCATAAGGCCCCTTCCAACTCTATCGCCGTTTCCACACTACACTGTTATAGTGCTATTATTCTACTTTCAACATCCTGTGGAATTCTAGGGTTTGTAGTTTATTGAGGCCAAAGAGCTCTCTGGCTGAGAAGTCTAAAGGCCCCTCCCTAAACTGCAAACCCCAAGATTCCATAGGATGCTTAAAATAGAATAACAGCACTATAATGGTGTAGTGTGGAAATGGCCTATGATTCTATGTATAATCAGAAATCCTGAGTAGCCCAGTGCAATATTACAGCAGAGGTGGTAGGTTAGCAAAAAACATTCTGAGAAACTGACCCTGTAAACACCTCCCTCTTCTCCAGGAAAGTATATTATTCACAATAGTATACTCACATAGCTCATGTACTTCCCCATATAACTTTGTGCTGTCCCAAATAAACACAAAATGTGCATGGAATGTGTGCATGGAACAATATTCAGCCAACGTAACATATAGACTGGAATCTTGTTGATAGTCTATGCCAGTATAGCCTGGGGATACACAAGTATATGTCCTTTTGTGGACATTTGAAAACAAGATATTCAATACCTCCACCCACAGTGTCATGGGCCCGCAGAAAAATAGTTTCAAAAGAATGGAGCCTGCTTCGTGGGCCATTTAGTGGTAGGAAAAGTTAGAAGGCACCTGGGTAGCATCCAGCTGTATTTCTGCAGGAGAAATAAGCTGGTATCACCCACCCAGATCTCCAGTGAGTGCAAAAATACACAGTGGAGATCTAGGAAGCTGATATGACCTGTCCTGTCTCAGCTGCAGATACTGTTCAAACACCCTGTGTGCTCCTCTAGCCATTAAATGGCCAAGGGAACACATTCCAGCCCTTGGGAGCTGCCTTTTGGCAGGAGGCAGAAAGAGGTTATATACAGTTCCAAAGATGGATCATTACACCTCACGTGCACAACAGGACTGCACCCACATTTTGCTTTCTATACCTTCATTTAATGTAACCGCATACCTAGACACACATAGTACCCTTTGCAGCATATCCAGAATGGATTACCAAAACAAGATAATATATACAAATAAAATATAATAAACATTTATACACTGGAATAAATTTTAAGACATGTGGAGAAGGAAGGAAATGGCTGATATCCCACTCAATAATTATGATGTTGCAAGCCTGACTTAGAACATCATAATTATTCCAATTCATTTTTATAGTCATTGCATAATTGCAACAACCATAAAATGTTTCCCAAATCCTACTTTTGAAGCTCTGTGGGGCTCTCTATCTGTCTCAGTGGGCCCCATGACCAGGAGAGGACTTGACGTGGTACTCATTTGTCAGCTCTCTGCCATATTGGAAATGGCTCTGTTAAGGGTGGGGGGATTTTGGAGGGTAGCATCAAGAGACTTCATAGCTATGTGTCTGTAGGTATGCCTCTGCGTGCAGGATCTTGACTAGTATCTTTGTCTAGTGCCAAAAAATTAATAATGTGATCTCCAGTCAGACCTCTATGTGGAGAGAATTCCACAAATGGGGTGCCACTAATACAAAGTCCCCATCCATGTTCTCCTTCAGTCTCTAATCCCAGATGCCATGGACACATGGAGGAGAAGCTCCAGAGAGCACTCACTGCACAGGGAGAGTGGAAATAGGCATCCCAGAAGATATCTATATGATGTTTAACAGGTAATCACCAGTGATTTTTGTATGATTTTATAATTACTGTTGTTTTTTTAATACTGTATTGATAAACAGATATTTGTTTGTTTGATTGATTTATATCCCACTTTTCTCCCAATATCTGACCCTAAGAAGCATGACCAGAAGCTAGCAGAAATTCTCTCAGTACAGATGAGGTCTCATTTACTGATCCTTGGTAACTGTACTATGAACCAACTGAAGTTTCAAAATGATGCCCAAAGGCATCCATGTGTACAACATATTAGAGCAGTCAAACCTGGATGCTATCAAAATGTGGATAACTGTGGCCAGTTCTCTGTCTTTAGGAGCGGCCACAGCTAGCCTTATCAGCTGAAACAGATGAAGGATACTTTGTCTTTTTCACTTGGGTTCCAGTGACAAAACTGGATGAACCATTCTGTTACCCTATGTTCTGGGGGTATCGGGAGGGACTCCAAAGTGTGCTCTTAAAATATAGTGGGGAAATTAGCTAGAGCACAAGTTAGCAAAGCAAGAGGCAGGGCAACGCAGCGGAATCTTTAAACCCAACGTCTACGGGGTCAGGCCAAGCCAAGAAGCACACCAAATATGAAATAATAACTGTGATTTTACTAAATACAAGCAGACAGTGCATGCAACACACTCACACAAGTAACTATAGAAAGTAAAGGTAGTAGTGGTATAGAGGAATTTTGAGAGCGATTGTTGAATTGGGTGATACTACACCTGTCCAAAGCCCGGGGTAGATCACTGCAGAGGTCCATAGGTGCGTAGTCTCGGAATGAGACTGTGGGGAAAGCTCGCCGGATAAAGTGGCAGCAAGGCTGGATGGAAGTTCAGAGTGATCCGAGGAAGGTCTCAGGATCAGGGGTTTTTATAGGGAAAATATGACCGTAGGCTAGTCTGTACTTGGGGGAGAACAATGAGGTTTGGGCGCGAGACAATGTCTCCGAAGGGTCAGAATTTAGCATGATTGAGTTAGTGCCCATACCGGGTCTGGAACACCGTCTTCCACTCATCACTGGCGCGGATCCGCACCAGGTTGTAGGCCCCGCGGAGGTCCAGCTTCGTGAAGACCGTTGCGTGGCGCAGGCGCTCCAGCAACTCCAGGATCAAGGGCAGCGGGTAGCGGTTGCAGATGGTGATCCGGTTGAGGGCGCGGTAGTCGTTGCAAAGCCGAAGCTCCCCCGACTTCTTGCGGACGAACAGCACCGGCACCCCGGCCGGGGAGGTCGAAGGTCACACGAAGCCCCGACGTAGGTTCTTCTCCAAGAACTCCTGCAGGGCTGCCAGCTCCGGCTCCGAGAGCGCGTAGATGCGGCCGGCCGGAATGGGAGCCCCCGGTATCAGGTCTATAGCACAGTCATAGACCCGGTGCAGGGGTAGGCGGTCGGCCTCCTTCTGGTTGAACATGTCCGCAAACTCCCGGTACTTCTGCAGCAGTTCGACGGATGTCCCGGCCCCAGAGGTCTCTAAGGTAGCCATCAACTTCTCGGGCCAGCAGTGCTCCTGGCAGTACTTGGATGCAAACAGCACCTCGCGCCACGCCCAGGAGATGTGCGGGTCGTGGCGCGAGAGCCAGGGCATCCCTAGAACCATGGGGAAGCAGGGCACCGTGGCCACCAAGAAGCTCGTCCGCTCGTAGTGGCCCTGGATCACAAAGCCCACCTCAACCGTCCGATGGGTGATGAGGCCGGACTTCAGCAACCGCCCATCAATGGTCTCCACCGGCCGTGGCTCTGGCAGCGGCACCAACGGGATCTGGTGGTCCTGGGCGAACTGGAGGTCCAGGAAGTTATTGGACGCCCCGGAGTCGATCATGGCCCCTACGGGGATGGTCTGTGCCTCAACATAGCACACCACTGCAGCCACCAGCAGCGGGTCTCGTCATCGCGCCGAGGCGTCTGCGTCTGTCCCGCCTCCGGGCTCCCCCAGGCCTCGCAGGCCCTCTAGACCTGGGGGTTGGCTTTTCCTGGAGCCCCTGGGACGGCAGACTTCGAAGGACACACGCGAGCGAAGTGACCTCCCAGGCCACAGTACAGACACAGGCCCACCTGCCGCCGCCTCTCCTTCTCCTCGGCGGTCAGGCGGGGCCGCGCCCCACCGAGCTGCATGGGCTCCTCGCCACTGACTCCTCTGGCGGAGGCGCCTGCCCCTGGCTGGCTGGGTGGGGCCTCCCGGGGAGCCGGTGTCCAGGTCCGGGCGCTGGTGGAGCCCGCCCGACGGGCCTGCCTTCGGGCCTCCAGGCGCCCGTTGATCCGGAGGGCCCAATGGATCAACAGCTCCAACATCTCCGGCGGGAGACTGCGGGCCAGTTCATCTAAGATCTCGGCTGAGAGGCCGGCCCGGTACTGATCTTGGAGGGCGGGGTCGTTGTAGGCCAGGTCTTGTGCCAGCAGGCGGAACGTGGTGGTATAGTCCTGTACCGTACCCCGGCCTTGCTGCAGCTGGCGCAGCTGGCGACTGGCCATCTCAGCCTGCACCGGGTCCCCACACACCGCCCGGAAGGCCTGCAGGAACGTGGCCATGTCATCCAGGATGCCGCTATTCTGGCGGAGGAGAGGCGTGGCCCATTTGGCCGGCATCCCAGAGAACAGGCTGATCATGAAAGCCACCTGGGCCCGCTCATTGGGAAAGTCTTGGGCACGGACCTGTATATACAGCCGGCAGCCGGCCACGAACGTCTCCAGCTCGGTGGGCTCTCCTGTGAAGCGTGGCGGCACCGCCATGGGGATCTTCGGTGCTGGCGGGGGCCAGGCTGCCTGCAGCTGGCCGACCTGGAACTGCAGGGCCTGCAGGGCGTGGGAGAGCTGGTCCACTTGAGCACGCAGACCCTGGTTCTCCTGGGCCTGGGCGGCCAGCTGGGCCTTCAGGGCGGCGTTCTCCCCTTCCATCCTGCTTGACCGGGGGATGGAGCAACAATCTGTCAGCGCGGGCTGAGGTCAAGCAGGGGCCGGGCCAGAGGCGGCCACCAGAAGCGTCCCAAACAGTCCCACCGGGCGCTTCAGCCAGCAAGGGCCTTGAACGGAGGTTTGCCTTAACAGCAGGCGACAACCGAAATAACAAGGGGTTGCCTCACCCCGAACACAAAATGGTTACTGCACCTTTAACGCAGGGTAGGGTCTGGGTGGAGCCGGGCAGCGGAACGCAGACACGGGCTGGACTGGAACAAGGCACGGGCGACAGACGCGCGGGAAGCCGACGGTTGTTGCTCCGTGCCTTCCCCAGCCCTGCGCCTGCCTAAAAAGGCCTGCGGGCTGGGCCGCGACCAATCCGTACCGAGCACGTGGCCGGGCTCTCAGCTGTGCTACAGCTGGGAGCTGCCTGCCCCCAGGTGTTTCCCCTGCAGCCGCCGGGAGCGGCGGCTGGCCTCCTTGAGCCGCTGACACTGCTGGAACGGCGGCGGCGGCGCGGCGGCCTCAGCCTCTTCCGAGGCAGCCTCGCGAGTAGGCGGTGCCCCGGGATCGGGCCCGGGGCCCGCCTCCTCCCGCGGGTCCTCGTCCGCCACGCCCCGCGGCCCGGGAGCCGGGCCGGTGGCCTCCGCAGCGTCGGGCCGATCCGCGTCGTCGTCGTCGGCCTCCGCCGCGCCATGGAGACCCTCGCCGGGATTGGCATCTACCGTGGCGTCCCGGCGATCCCCCCCCAGCGGCGGAGCAAGGCCCCCATCGTCAGCTGCGACCTCCGACGGGCCCGGCCCCGCCTCCTCCTCCTCGAAGGTAACGGCGGCGGCGGCCTCCGCAGCGCCCGTCGGTGCGGTGACGCCCGAGGCCCTGACACAGAAGTTATTCATGAGGAAGAATATACAAGCTAGGAGAAGCTGCAGTAACTTGCTTTTGCCTGAGTCTACTGGAAAGACAGGATTCTACCCCATTCTTTCCTCTCCCTCCACTGAATAGAGTACAAATTACTATTTTCCTTTTGAACTCCACTTGCAGCAACTAAGTAAGCTGAAGACAAAGGAGAAAATTAGGCAGAGGAGAGAGAAGCCAGGATATTTTAAAAGCAGCTGAAAAAATGAAATGACAGAGGAGAAATCAGCACTGTCCGTGCCAAACTGGGACAGTTGGAGGGTATGAATCAAGCCTTTATGAGAAATGAAGCCCCAGCCTCAACACATTGAACTCCATCTTCCTGAGCCACTCACCTCCAGAACTGGATTGAGTTTCCGTCTAATGACTCTCACACAGTCTATTACTGAGTTCTTGTACCAATGCTGTACTTTCATTGCCTCACATGATATCAACAGTGGAAGAGGAAGGAAGTTAACATTCTGATGCCTTCAGTTCCAAAATCAGGCAGGGGACGTCCATCTAGATGGATGTCATAGTCAATGATATCTAAATAAAGATTAGGACTTGCAGATCTCAGGGTCTGGAGCTGAGTCTCTAGAACTGGCCCCAATAATCTGGATTTTAGGAGAGAGCTGTGGTGGGCTTTGTATGTCTCCCTCCACTGAGGAAGGAGTGTCCGTCTCTTCCTCAGTAGAGGGAAGCCCTGGGGGAGCCATGCCAGGCTTCACATGCCTCTCTTTGCTAAGGAAGGAGTGTCTGTCTCCTTCCTCAGAGGAGAGGAGCACAGGGGGATCCATGCCAGGTTTCGTGTGCCTCTTTCCATTGAGGAAGGAGCATCCATCTCTTCCTAAGCCAAAAGAGATATAGGAAGCCCACCTGTGCCTCATTATGTGCCTCTCTCAGCTGGTTGTGCAGAGCAAGGACCCTGGCCAGTGGTGGCAGCCATGGTCCTGCAGCAGATCACAGGTACATGAAATCTTGGATACTGATCACATGGTTGTGAGGGGAATCTACTGTATATGGAAATAATTGCCCTGTCGTGCTATACTTCCTTATTGGTCTGTCATAATCATGATTATCTTTCTCATAATCTCCCCCTCCCTCAAATATCTGGTGATTATTCAAGCATTATTATAATTCTTTGGGGAATAAAATAAGGATAAATTGACCAACCTAACTTGCTTGGAAAGAAAGAAGAAGAAAGAAGGAAGGAAAGAAAGCAAGGAAGGAAGGAAGAAAGGAAAGAAGGAAGGAAGGAAGGAAAAGAAAGAAAGAGCAATGAGGAATTTTGTTTAATGGGAGCAACTCATTAAAAGCACCACTAAGAAAACATTATTTTTACTTGGAAAAAAATCTCACCCATGTTGTTAAAAAGTTAAAAACTAACACAGAATGCTTTGGAGTTTTTTTTTCCTGATCCTAGCAGAATTTGAAAAACTTTCTTGGTTTGGTCTATGACTCCCATCTGCTGCAAAACCAGCACTTGTGTGGGTGTTAAAAACAGAACTGGAAAAAGTCCCCTCCCAGTTCGTTGAAGAGCTTTTAGAACTATTATTTCTGACATTTTTTTCTGATTTGTTAGACTTCATGGTTTTTATTTTACTGACATATTCTGACCAACTATGACTTATATGTAATGTATCACGTTTAACAGCATCACCAGAGGCTGTCCTGAGATCTTAGAGTTTGGCCTCAAAACATAAATCATCAGACTTATTTCATTCTTATACATGAGAAAAACAAATTTCCAAGTTTTCTCCTCTCTGGGTGAGACAATAAGATTTTTTTTTTTGTTTACATTTTTGTTTTTTTGTTTTTTCACATCTCAAGAAAAAAGTCATGCAGGGGTATGGGGGGTGGCAACAATTTTGTGGAAAAGCATTGTTTTGTTTTGTTTTTTGCAGAAAGTACTTTTTTTGCTTAAAATACAATTTTCTTTCTCTCACAAAGCTACTTTTGCACCAAAAAAAAAAATGAAAATGAAATATTTTCATTCCATTTCGCTCCTGCATAGCGATGGGGGGGGGGGAATCTGACAGATGACTTCTGCCTACCCCATGGGATAGCAACAAATCAAAAAAGACACTCTTCTTCACTAAGGATAAGAAAATTAATGAATATTCTTTACACCCCTGTGTCCAAAGCTGCTGAGAGGTTCGAAAGAATGAGCAGAGTCATGCCCTCTCAGAAGAGGTTGTCTATCAGGGTACTTAAGGCAGACTCTGTACCAAAACCAGACATGTAACTAGATTGAAATGGGTCCAGATAATCAGTCTTATCCAAGAGCAACCAGTTCATATCCACCACCCCAGAGCCAACCCAAAACATTCTGTTGCCTAAAGCGCAGCAGTAAATGCCCTCCCCACCCACGTCAAGGTGCATAATACTCAAAGTCAGCCAAGTTATTTTGGCACATGAGGCAGAAATTCCCACAAGTGCCTCTCCCCATTCCTGGCAGTAAAAATACAATAATAACAAAGTAAATAACTAACCATCTGCTGTCGTTTCATGACACCCAAATTGTGCTGCTTGAGGAGGCTACCTCACTGTACCTAATGGGACAAATGGCTCTGCACTACCTTTTCAGGAGAAAAAAATATTGGATATACTTGGGAAGAGGGAAAAGAGGGTGAGGGAAAGATTCATTTGTTCCTATGAAGCAGGGGTAGGTGACTGATGGCTCACTAGATATTTTGGCCTAAGGCCAAAACTCCATCAACTCCGACATCTGTGGTCAATGGCAAAGGACTGTGAGAACTGTGGTCTAAAACATCTAGAGCAGTGGTTCTCAACCTGTGGGTCCCCAGATGTTCGTGGACTTCAGCTCCCAGAAGCCCCAGCCACTATGGTCAATGCTCAGGGCTTCTGGGAGCTGAAGTCCAAAAACATCTGGGGACCCACAGGTTGAGAACCACTGATCTAGAGGTCCAATGGTTTCCTACTCAAGTTGTGAAAGCAGTATCAATGCATACAGTATAAGTAAAAATAATAGTAATTTGGTAATTTTTTTAAACATTGAAGCTAAAACATATTACAGGGTGTGGAAAAATGTGAAGTTTTCACTTGACATCAGAATAGGTGCCAGGTGCATTTCTCTGGGGTGTCACCACTGGGGGGGAAATTTGTTCCTTGCTAGATTCTCACTGCTGATGGCATTATCTGGAGAAATGCCTCAAAAAGATAAGCATCAAGTATGTTTTCACTGATTGCAGAAGTCTGCTTATAGCTTGCCTATTGATGTCAGTCTGTTCTAATGCAAACACATACTTGCTGAACTTTATGAATGAGAAGAATAGAGGAAGGTAAGTATTTGATGCTACATTTGGCATGCATTGCTTAGATTAACAATAGGCAAGGATGACTTTCGGGTTTTTACAGAAGCATTCTACCCAATATAATGTTGCAGGGTAATTCACCTGATATACTAAAGGGAAAAGACATTTATACTTGAAATGCGTATACAAACTAACCTGCAGAAGGTGTGATGGAAGATCTTCTATTTTTCCTGAAACTTAGGAACATACCTCATTAAAACACCTTTGTTCATTGTTCAATGAACATCTAGAATGGCAGACTGAAAAATTTTAAATCCCAAAACTTATTCTGTGGAGTGAGGGCTGTCAAGAAAGTGAAGCAAATTTTTATTCGGATAGAAAAAGTGAAGATCACTTCACTTCACATTCTGCTTCATTTGGAAGAGGCAAGATCCTCCCAAGGACCACTGTTCATGAACATGTTATCAGTAGATTATTGGACAGAAACCAAGAGGCACCTTTCAAGGTCCGTATGAGTGTATCCCACTGAAAATACTGAATGGTCGATTGTTGGGGACAAATCCAATTACCCAGCTCAGTAGTAATCCATTTAAAAAGCCAGCAAAGTCTGGATGACTGTGATAAGTTCCAGATGTAGTGGGAACCCTTGTAATTTCCAAGTTAGGTACACATGACAGCTGCTACTCCATACTCATATGGCACAAGAGAACAAGTGATGGTTAAATATATTTTTCAGATGAGGAGGAAGAGCAGAAACATGCCATGAGTTTCTCTTCCAATTCTTTTCCCTTTTCCCTCTCATTCTTCCTCTCTTAAGCCATTTCTGCACTAGACTGTTATAGCGTTATGATTCCACTTTCAACATCCCTCCCGAAACTGCAAACCCTAGGATTCCATAGGATGTTGAAAGTGGAATCATAGCGCTATAATAGTCTAGTGTGGAAATGGCCTTAAACACATACACACAATCACAGTCACAAAAAAGGCTTTTGTATTATTGATCATACTGTCCTGGCCCTTTCTGCCCCCTACCTTTTTCCCAGTGGCATCTGGTGATGATAGTGGCTGTGATTCTTCCAGGAGGGGAGCATGATGGAGTGCTCCCCTCTGCACCAGCTGCCTCCAGGATCCAGAAGGCACAACAGCCATGCTTCTTCCTGCTGCAGAACAGCTGGGTATTGTTCCAGGCTGCAGTGGGGCAGGAAGCACAGCCATTGCACTTCTAGCACCTCTGCAAGCAGGATAAGTGCGGGCTTGCAGCAGGAGGACAGCATGATCACCAGTCATTGACGAGGAAAACCCGTCAATGATTTGCGGTGCAGTCATGCCACCTGGGAACAGGAGACAGATGGGACAGGGATAATGTTATGCATAAGTGTCATCCCACTCCCATCTTTCTCCCATCTCCATGATGGGTTGGGTGTGTCAAGTGGAAAGGGCCCCTGTTTTCTTCACTTATCTATCAGTAGTCTCCCTAGAAAACTGATAAAAGGTATTTTAAGCAACGCAAACAAGCTCAGTGATATCTTTCTTGAAAATATGGAAGCAATTTCAGAAGCCTACAAATCTTCTCAAGCTCAGAAGGGAGAGCTTTTCTGGTTGGTCACCACAATATTCACAAGAAAATGGATGACTGGCATCTTAACTGAAAACATTAGGGAACTGGGACATCCCCTCCCCCAAAAAATCCTGTTTTTAACGATCTGTTTTAACTCCTGGACATGCTGTTTTCTTTCTGCAGTCAGCTGATTGTGTGCACTGCTCATCTTTATTACTTATGTTTATGAATGAGTTTCATACTGGAGAACACTAGAAAATTATTTGAGTGGACACTCAGCAAAGTTTAATCACAAATATTTTGCCAGCAGATCCTAATATTATACTGATGTTTCACACCTGTGTGTTGCTTCTTTCAAAACAAGCATTAAAAGGTACCTGCCTCTGGGGTTTAAAGACTAGCTCCATAACAACACAGAAAATTCCCTCAGATTCTAGTCATCTGAATAGATTTACCACTAAGTTCTGCTTCAGGTAGCATTCAAAAGGGAAACAGTGGTTAGCCATTTTGCCCATGGTGAACACTGGAATGAGCAGTTGTCAAAATTCAACACAGTTCCTTCACAATGCATGACTCTAATCTGTGCTGATGTCATGCCATCATTGACCCTCTTGGTAGTTCAAACTATGTAGAGACACTAAATTTATTGCGGAATGATGGGTAAGCATGTAGGCAAATCCTGTGAATGGCTCTACTTCACTTGGGGCTACTAATAGGATTCAGGCCTAAAAATCTTTGCAAATATGCAAAGCTGCGCTGTACTCTTTCCACAACTATTTTGAATTGTCTGGAAGCACTATCTTGGAATCTCCTAGAACCCACAGAATTTCAAGATCCAAGTTCAGAAATCCAATTCTGCTTCAATGTTGCTGAAACTGAAAGTTCCTGACCTTTCTGGAATATCTGGTTCCAATTCTAACTTTTTGGAAGAATCCAGATTTTTTAAAAAAGTAAAATAAAATAAAATGATTCTGCGCTGTTAAATTCTTTTTGGCGTGGAATTTGGCAGTTCCCCTTATCACTCTGAATGTGGAACTAGTATTTTCAAAACTCTAATGGAGTTATGCAAGCAACTGGCACACAAAACATCTTTTCCAGAAGGGGGAAACCCACAAAAGAATCCCATGGCCATGGCTCACAAGGAACTTGCCAAAGAATTAAGTTTTATCTCTTTGGGTCTATTCCACTTCAGTCCAGTACATGGCACTATGTCTCTTTCTCTTACACGAACTGGCCCACAGGGTACCTCACATCCCTTTCTTAGGCTTCAGACAATGCAGGCAGGTAATTTAATCCATTTGAGAATGAGAACAACACATGAGGGATAGTTTACTGTCCTTGAGGTGGGGGAGTTACTAATGAAAACCAAGTGCTAACCTCAAATCTGTAACAAACAAAAAAAGGGCAGGGGGAATCTGCCTTAAAAAATAGGTTTCATTTTTCCTCAAAAGAAGCTAGAAGTGGCTGCCTGTACATCAGTTCAAGAACACATCTGATGTTGACACGTGTCTTTCAGTACCCAGATTCTTTGCTCCACCTAGCCACTGCTGCAACCTCAATGTAGTCACATAAATCTAGTTTGTGTTTCATCTGACTGCAGGAGAAATGTTTATGAAATTATCCCCCAACCCAGGAAACAATGGAGGAATTGCATAGGGGTCTTTGTTTATTTGATTATGTTCTTACAGAGAGAAGAATCAGCTCTTTCAAGAAATGGCTTGTTTTTCCCATCCATCTGGTTGCAGTTAGTTTGGAGATATAATTTTCAGAACTGATCACTTAGGGGTAGACCATGCAATTAAAGTATTTGAAAAACAAACAGCTCTAACCACCGATTGTTAAGAGTGTGGCTTTCCACACGAGGGCCCATTTTCCATGAAGAAATCCTCTGCTTCCAGTCCTGGACTGACTGCCTTTTGGGATGGGAATATAACAGCAAATTTGAAGACAAGCCAAAGCAAGGCAAAAGCAAAGATGAAAATATAGGTCTGTTTTGTTTTCATTCTCATTTTTCTTTTATAGCACAGGGCTGGAAGTGAAGTGATAGAAGGCAATGAGGTTTCATATCACTATACTGCCATACACCAGAGCTCTTTCACACCACACATTTATAGCACCATGATTCTGCTTTAACTGCCATGGCAACATCCAACAGAATCCTGGGCATTTGTAATGTGGTTGGAGGCACTGGAGCTCTTTGGCACAGAACTCTAAATTTGATGTGTGCCTTCAAGTCATTTCTGACTTGGCAAAATTTGTTCAGAGGGGATTTGCTATTGCTTTCTTTTGAAGCTGAGAGAGTATAAGCTGTCCAAGATCACCTGGAGGGATTTTAGGGCTGAGAAGGGATTCCAACCCTGATCTCCCAGGGCTGCAGTCCATCATTCGAACCATGACACCATGCTGGCTCTCTAATCTGCCAGTCACAGGATTCCACAAGATATTGCCATGGCAGGTAAAGTGGAACCATAGTGCTATAACTGTGTAGTGTGAAAAGGTCCCAGTTTAAAATATTTGTCCTTCTAAACTTGGGTTTGTTTGTTTTTTCTGTTTTAATTGGTAGTGACTTTTCTGGGTCTCAGTGAGATCATTTCAGTCTGAGCATCATTTCAATAGGAGATGCCAAGGACTAAATCTAGAGTCTTCTTGTGTTCAAAACACATACTCCACGCTGACCACTACTCTGTTCCCCTTCCTCCAAATATTGCCAGCCAGCATGCTTATAGGCCAGCTGACTCCATGCAACCTTCCCTGCATTTGACCTCCCAGTGACCAGCAATTTCACTCCTCTTTTGAGTTACAAGCCAAGAAACAGCTCTGGAGAGGTGCTGTGTGACCTATAGGTCCTAGGGTCACTAAATGCAGTACCATGTCTGCACTACACTGTTATAGTGCTATGATTCCACTTTCAACATCCTGGGGAATTTTGAGATTTGCAGTTTACTGAGGCCAAAGAGCTCTCTGGCTGAGAATTCTTAAATGCCCCTCCCTAAACTGCAAACCCCAGGATTCCAGAGGATGTTGAAAGTGGAATAATAGCACTATAACAATGAAGTGCAGAAATGGACTCAGTGATGGAAAGAAGTATTCTTAAGTATTCAACAATGGTCTAAAAACTGGGTTCTTGAGTGTCAAGAAGCCCTGATAAACAGTGTAGATAGGAGAGAATTTTCGCAGTTCAAAACTTGGGCCCTTTTCGCACGGCATTTTCCATGCGGAAGGGCACCTGGAGCGTCGCATGATTGTGAGGAGCGATCTGCACAATGTACTCACAATTGCACGATGCTCCAGAGGTCAGCAGGTGCCAATCACACACCTTTTCATTTTCGGCTAGAAGCCGAAAATGGTGTATAATCATGCTTTGCTCCCAGGCCCCACATGCACTTACCTGGCGTGTGGAACCTCCAGAGCCACACCGGTCATGTTCCCTGCCTCAGCACAGCCTGGGAAAAGAAGGAAGAGGCAGGGCTCTCGCACAAGCAGGCAGCTCGTGTGGAGCCGAAGGACCTCAGACATGAGAGCCTCTTGCCGGAGGCTGCTTGTGTGATCCCCACACTCCAGTGCCGGAAGAAGGTAAGGTGTGGAAAGGGCCTTAGTTTCTGGGGACTCATGACTAAATGTTTTCAGGGTCTGTCTCTTCCTGAACATCACAGTGTGGTAGCTCTCTGCTCCATTGGAAGTGACTATAATTAATGTTGTATGGTGTACTCCTCCTCCAGGCTATATCCACAGGTTATATCAAGAGCCAGCATGTGTAGTGATCTGAGCATTGGGCTATGAGCCTAGAGACCAGGGTTCAATTCTCTGCTTGGCTGTGGAAACCCACTGGGTGACCTTGGGGTCTTCATACGCTCTCAGCCCCAGAAAACCTCATGATAGATTTGCCTTAGAGTCACTGTAAGTCAGAAAAGACTTAAAGGCATATAGAAACAAAAGCAACAACAACAGTATCCACAGCTGGATATGATCAAGCCAAGCAATTTTCAGTGCTGATCATATAAGGCTCTATGCCTTCTCTTTTTTATTTATTTCATTTATATCTCGTTTTTCTCCCAAATGGGACTCAAAACAGCTTGCAATACAGATGAAAACAGAACATCTAAAACAATATGGAGTTTTTAAAAAAGGATTAAACCATACATTCAATTAAAATACCACATTTATGACATTAAAAATGAAAACAATTAAAACACTATATATCTCTATCTATTACCTACTAAAGAACAGCACACTCAGTTCCATATCACTTCACTCTGGTCAGCCAACACGGAAGACCTGCTTAGACATGATGTCTTTACCAGTCAGCAAAAAGACAGCAGAGATGGGCAGACTGAACCTCCCTTGCAAGGGAGTTCCAAAGCCCAGGAGCAGCCACTGAGAAGGGTCTCTCCTGTGTTCTCACCAGCTGAGCCTTGGGAGAGCATTAGGATAGAAAGAAAGCCCTCTTGCAGAGATTGTAAGCATCAGGCAGGCTTATATGGGGAGATAAAGATTGTCAGATAGTCTTGGCAAGATGAATTTTATTTTCATATCATTCACAGTTCAAAAACTCTTCCAGACGTTGATCTTATTTGGCAGCAATTTTCTTCTTTTAAGACTTGCTTTACTTTCTACACTCTTTATGCTCTTTTAAAGTACTATAAGGATCCTTCATCCCATCCCATTTGGAGCCACTGCAGCATTCATCCCACTATGTTAGCATTTGGTCATCCAGTTCATGTGAAAGAAGCCCAGGACAGTCCTACCATTAAGCACACTATTGAAGGAGACTGCTGTGTGAGCATTGTGGATTTCCCTGAGTCCTCTTAGTAATTATTTCCACATTAAACTTTGGTATTTAGACAACATGCTCTGAAAAAGTTTATATTCAAATGTTTATCTTTTTTTTTCAAAATGCATGATTATATGCATTTTCTCTCATAGTATAGATTAAAACCCATGTTTTATCTCCAAACAGCCAAGAATTTTCTTGTAAGGTTCAGAGAAATATGATATCAAGCAGACAGCTAAATTCACTCTAATCTTTATATTAGTCCAAAAAGTACAGATTACAGTTTCTATATGAAATCAGAGAGATCTAATTCGTGAAACATCCCTTAAATATGCACTTAATTCTCTTGTTGAAATCAACAAACTGCAAACTGCTTCACTTTGGCTAGAGAGTGAACTCCAAACTGCTTCACATTGGCTGCTCCTGATTTGCTGAGTAGCATGGTGTAATGGTTGGCTCTGTATTACTAGGGCTGAATCGAAATCAGGATAGAGGTAGGGTAGGTGTGGAAGTTTTTTGTTTTTTGTTTTTTTCCTTCCCTTGTCAGATTTTCTTAAAGGTCCCTTTACTTTTTTGAAGTTCTTTTCGATGAAGTTTTGGGATTTGCTTTTCAAAAAGGAGTTTGCAGCAAACTTTGTGAAAGAATTCACGTTTTTCTGATATCCCAAAAGCAGCAGTACTCTACGGCAATTCTCAGGTAGCTCAACTGGCTGCAGCTTTGTCAGCACTGACATTACAGAACCAATTGGAGACTCAGTGAAGCTAGCTCAGATAGAAAGCAATGCTGGCTCAGAAAGCACTGCTTTCCTTCTGAGTAGGCTTTGTTAATTCTCAGAAAATTCATCATACAGTAAAATCTGATTGGCTGACTACCAATTGCAACCCAATAATTTCTATGAAAACATAAGAATTTAAGAAAAGTCCTTATGGATCAAACCACATGCCTGTCTAGTCCAACACATTGGTCAAGGAGTTGCATATGGGAGTTTAAGGGCATTTCCGCACTACACTGTTATAGTGCCATTCCACTTTAACATCCTCTGGAATCCTGGGGTTTGCAATTTAGGGAGAGGCATTAGAATTCTCAGCCAGAGAGCTCTTTGGCCTCAGGAGACTACAAACCCCAGAATTCCACAGGATGTTCAAAGTGGAATAATAGCACTATAACTGTATTGGGCAGAAATAGCCCTAAGAAGCAGGACATGAGTATAACAACTCCCTAAAATCTGATATATGACGTATATTTCCTTTGATACTGGATGTGACATACAGCAATTCTAAGCAATAGCCATAGAGGTCCCTTTCTTCCATGAATATATCTCTCTTTTAAGGTCCTCCAAATTGGCACCCATCATTACATTCCATGTCAATTAATTCCACAGTCTATGCATTGGATGAAGAAGCACTGTTTTTAGCCATCCCGAATCTTCCACTGGTCAACGTCACTGGATGACTCTGGGGTCTCCCTACTCACTTTTGTCAAGTAGATCTGGGGCTGTGTGCAATGTACATATCCTTCTCCTGCATCTCCCTTCCTCCGCCCCCAGCTAAACGGTCTCAAAGATTGCAAACTCTTCTCAAAAGGGAGAATTGCTCCAGTCCCTTATTATGGTTGCTTTTTCTGCACCTTTTCACGTAGGACAAACCAGAATATACATCCCCAGGGAAAACAGCTGCTATTGACAGTATTTACCAGGCAGAACAAATAACTTAAAACATGGTCCTTTCCACACCTTATCTGCATCCTGCAACATCCCAGCATCATCCCAATAGTGCCTTTGCCAGGAGGGGAGCATGTGGATGGTAGAGGTCAGGCCACGCTCCTTCCTTTTGTAGTGCAGCCGGCCTCTTCCCGTGCTGCACTGAGGAAGGAAGCACCAAGATAACACTTCCGCCTTTCCACACAGCCCTAGCTGATGCAATTGTCTAACAAAAGGGGGCTATTACTAGATTTTTTCCAATAATAGCATAATGTGCAATCACGATGGCTAGGGATGTGACAGGAGTGGGACCTCAATGAGATCATGCCACAGCATGCGTCGCATCCCAGCTTTAATGTATCCCCATGCCGGGATGAGGTCGTAGTGCAGAAATGGCCATGAAGAGTAGATGGGGCTTTTCCTTGCTGCAGCCAGAGTGAAATTGCTGAGATGGGAAACTCCAAATGGACTCATTCAGTATAACTGGTGAAACAGAAGTGGGACAATAGCCCTATTAGGAAAATTAACAAGTAAATTAAAATATGAAAGGAGAGAAATTTTTGAACAGATTTGTTTTCTTTTTATTTCATTTATAAATTTAAAAAAATTCTTCATGTCACCTCCAAAAATCACTTCATAGTTTGGAATGATATTTTAATTGATCCTGTGGCCAGAAAGACATACGGATGAAATAAATACATCCTGTGTAAAACCAAAGATATGTTATTTGTATTACATAGTATTGTTAGGAATAATGCATGATTCTAAGTTCTTTCTTTTTCTTTCTCATTGCTACTAAATGCAGTGCTCTTCTGACTATGAAGAAAATTTGGTTTTTATCATTGCTGATTTGGATTTGCTGATTTTTCTTATTTCTATAATAAAACATAAGTACTTTTTTTCAGAAGCAGAACTATACACAGTATCCCGGATGTGGTCATTCTATAGATCTCTACAACATAAATATGATATTAATAGTAGTATTTTTAGTTCCTTTTTAAAATTACATGGACATTTTAAAAGAAAAACTGCTATACACTTGTCATTTTGACAATATGATCAATCACAACTGCAAGATCCTTTTCTCAGTCAGTCACTTCCAGCTGAGATCACATATATGCATAGATGGCCTTATTTGATTTTCGCCTCAATATGCATTATTTTATACTTGCTCACACTGACACTTTTTGCAATTTAATTTGCAATTTGAAATTTAATGCCCATTCTCTCTGGTTTGGAGGCTTTCTTTTGGAGTTCTTCATTATTCATTTTTCCCCTAATGGCCCTAAATAATATAGCATCTTTGGCTAACCTGCTCACCATACTATTCATCCATAATTCTCAATCAACTTAAAAAGCATCAGTCCCAGTTCAAATCCTTAAGGAACTCTGCTATTCACTTCCCTGCCTTGCAAGAACTGTCCACCTTTTAATTCCTACCCACTCCTTCCTGACATTTAACAAATTTCCAGTCCATAGGAAGACTTTTCTTACCGAATGATAGCTGAGTTTGCTCACAAGGAACTGGAGTTTATCAGATGCCTTTCAGAAATCCAAATAATATCTACATAAAACAAATCTGCCTGAACTGCATTCTCTCCATACAGAAAACCTCTAAAAGAGGGGTAGGAATTGTGTGGCATTCCAGATACTATAGAACTGCAGCTTCCCCATTTCCTTACCGTTAGCTGTACTGACTAGGGCTGCTGGTAGTCACAATTCAACAAGATATAGAGGGCCACACTACTCCCAGCAGAGCTTAACCTTCAATGTGTTTGACATTTTTTCCCCTTAATAATGCCTTCCACTAATTTACCCTGAATGGATGGTAACTTAATTAGCCTGTAACTTCCCAGATCCTATTTGCTAAAACAACTGTTATAGTGACCATTCTCCAGTCCTGTAGTACAGAGAGTGCCTTTAGACATACTGTACTCAGGGGAACAATTTGATATATTTTAGAGTTCAGTTTTTGCAAGAGGAGTTGGTACCAAAGCCATGGTGAATTTGATCTCCAAACAGTAGCAAATTAGTATGAGGAACATAAGGTTTTGGGGAGGTCTTTTTGGGAAACTTTTTAGCCTCCTCCAGATGTCCCTTCACAGGAGAATATTTGGCTCAGCCTTTAATATCACTTCTTCCACTTCTCCTTTTTTTCCAAGGAAGACTAGCTTTTCTAATTTTGCAATAAATTTGGCACTCAAAACTCATCTGAGAGTCCACCACAGAGAGATCCAAGGTCACTATTTAAAAACGTCCATGAGCAACTGCATTTCCCCCCGTTAGAAGTCATATTAGATACACGGCTTGCTTTTGTTCATTGGATCAGTTCTATCTAGTTGGTGGTTTTAGGCTAGAACCTTTGCAGTGAAGGTTAATGCCCTTTTAAAACCTCTGTAGACTTGTAGTAATTCAGGTTTCCAATTTTTCTTACAGATTTTAAGACAAGTTGTTAGTTGAAGTTGGCAAGTGGATTTAAAAAGGATTTTGTACAAAAAAAGAACTATCTTGTGGTAGTTTTGGAACAAAAAATGAAAAGGAGACCCATAGTACCTTTAAGACTAGCAGAAACTTTTGTAATCTTCACACTCCTTTTTCTGATAACAGAATCTACAACTGAAGTAGTGAGTATCTGAAAAAGTGGGCTGAAGTCCTCAAATACTCAAGCCGAAATAAATTGGATAGCATGAAAGGAGTCCTTTTCTTTTTTGTACACGCTAATGTGCTTATCTCTTCAGAAATTATCCTTGTGCTAGACTGCATGACCTTCTAGCAAATGTGCAGACTTCCGTCAGAAAGCATGACAATAAAATAATCTAAAAATGAATTAAGTTGATGAAGTCCTGTACATTCCCCTTGAAAAGAGATTTGTATAGTTTAGGGGAAGACACAGTGGGCTTTTCTAGACTGGCCTAAAGAAGCATGAGTTCTTACAGAGTATCTCCTCAGATTTTGCTTGTCACTATCACCTCCATGTCCACTCATTTCATTATGTTTGGGGCTGTTAGTTGCAATTTCTTAGATCTGCAGCGGGGCTGTTCCCAACGTTTTTTTTTTTAAACAAAACAAAGCAGAACAAAACTGGATTTGTTATTTGCCCAGGTAATCCTATAGTTTGAAGGGCAAATTTCTTCATTCTGGATTCTTTTTTTCTCCTTCTTAGAGTTATAGTGCAAAAAAGTTATTTCACCAATCCACTGTAACTAAGAAAAATTAAAAGAGAAAGGAAAGGAAGATAAGAAGGAGATCTTTTGCAGTGATATGTTTCAGAATTAAAAAGAAACCTACTCAAGGGTGGGAATGAAATGTAGCCGTTTCTGCTGGGATTTGCCAAAAAATAGTCTGAGACAACAGAAATGTTGTTTGGATATTTTTTTTAAAAAACCAACAATTATGGCAACAAATACCACAAGCTGCTGATGCATCTGCCCCATCTGTAGGATTCCAGTATCTTCATGTATAGTAAGGCATATACTGATACATACAGGGCCTCTCATGACATCGTAACTATATAAATAAAACTGAAAGTGAAGGCAAGAAGACTTTGATCTCCCAGTTGCCACCTGCAGGTTCATAAATCAGCAATGATAAGGTAGCAGAATGTAAATGTATGTGACAATCAAGGCCAGGTAGAAATCTGGGAGTGGAAACTAGGGCTAATAGAAGCTAACTGTGATTAGGGAACATTTCATTTCATACACAGGCCCAACAAAGAAGAGGCTTTGTGAGGGCTATTCAACATTGTACTGCTATTCCAGCTTCCAAGGATCCAAATGTACATTGTGACTTTCCTAATCCAGCCTTACCGTTTCATCAGACTTGATTGTATGAAGGACAACAGAACACTGCTAAGTGCTTTTTTTTTTTTAATAGAAAGTGCAGAACAGTATTTTGATAGTTGTAGCCCAAAACCAATAACCTTTCCAAGCACTGGGATTCAGCAGTGGTTGATTTGGGGAGCTTCATCGTGGAAGAAGGTCTCAAAGATCAGCTAGGCGATGACAATGACTGCCCTATCCTACCATGGAACTGTTCTGTGAGAAAATAACTGCTTCAAGGGCTGTGATTGGCTGGCTGGATCCTTCCCTAGTCATATAATTGCCTGTGAAATTGCAGCCCATACGGTTAAAATATTAAAAGGGATAGCATTACACTTCTTAATCCACAGCTGAGACAAAGCGCAGATCAGGGGTAATCCACTTGACAACACAGTGCTGACTGTCTGATGTGGGAGATGTCAATTAGCCTTTAAGTAGAAACACATTTTTGCAAGTTACATAATATGAAACCTCAAAAAAAAAAAAACCCTCCCTCTTTCTTTCACTCCTTGAAAAGAGTAAAAGCTAAATATTATGACAGATTTGCCATCTCAGGGCCTCATATTGCTAAAAGTGAAGAGTGCACCTGCAGTTTTATTTTGCTCCTTGACCCATTGTTCAGTGCTATTTATGTGTTTTTTTTAATGAATCATACAGATGGATTGTAGGAAACCTTGTTTAGACCTTGACTGTGACACATCTATGCAGGCCACTAGCTATATAGTTCCCAAGTACTCTGAAGTACTTCATTAGGTTATCATCAGTGTCTTGGGTCTCTGTCACATGCAGAGCTGGAAATGGTAAATACTATTCCTATGAGCCTTCTGGGAAAGTTGTTCCCTTTCTTCTCCCTGCAAGAGAAGTCCCAGGCCATTTCCGCACTAGACTGTTACAGTGCTATTATTCCACTTTCAACATGCTATGGAATCCTGAGGTTTGCAGGATTTGAGGCCCGTCCCTAAACTGCAAACCCCAGGATTCCATAGGATGTTGAAAGTGGAATAATAGCACTATAACAGTGTAGTGGAGGAATGGCCCCAGTTTCATGGAGGGACAATGGCATATATTTTCCACTCCTTAGTTTTATGACAGGTACCACATCCTGGGATGTTCTTCATGGCTGATCTTCCAATCTCATCAGGAGGTCAGCTAGGCATAGCATTTACCACTCATATATCCCATACTAGTAAGAACTTCACAGGCTTCTCCCAATTCATGTTAAGTTTTGAGGTGCTATGAGACCTTTTGATCCATTGGAACCTTGCAATCCCACAAAGCATTGCCTGCACCCTAAGGGATATCCCATATTTCAGGCTCCCTCTGCTCATCCCCTGGTACCCTGGACCTGATAGTTTCATTATGCACAGCCCCAGATCTGCCTCATTCACTAGGGTTTCCTTCTGCAGAAAGCCTTGCTGGACATATCAGTTCAGTGCCATGTGGAGTCCTTACCATTAGCTTAAATGTACTTTTTTAAAAAAAATATTGAAGCTGAAATTCTTATCACAAAATGATACTCTGCTTGTAGAGACCTTAAAGTTACACAATGGATTTCCCAGAAAGCACCTTTTTGGCCCCATGTTTTCCAGCAGTCTTTTCCCTCTGATTTCCACATCTGACTTGGAGGGTTTGGCAACCTTTCATAGCAGATTTGGGAAAGCCACTGAACAAAAGCAAAAGGATGCCATTCCATTAGAAGATGGATGCCATTTTTTTTATTAATTTAAAGTATTTCTATCCCACATATCAATCAGAAAGGTTCCTCAAGCAGCTTACCAACAGTTGACATGAACATTCCGTGCCTTTCCAAGCCTGAATCAGTACTCAGTGAAATCTGTAATGTCGAAAAGTGTTGCAACATTTTCTAAGTTTCCCTAATATTTATAGGAAGAATTTCTTAAGGGCCTGAACTATATCTGCACTCTCAGTTTTGATGCTTTGGTTATGCACCAGCCATAAAAAAAAGAAAAAGAAAAAAAGAGTCATTTAGTTAATGCAATTAGATAAGGGTGATGTAGGCTAGTATCAAGGTATTAGATGCCCACTTATTTTCAGTGGCCTTCCACAGCTTGTGTATCACCATGCTGCATTCAGAGGCAAAGATCCTATCAGATCTGGTACAGGAAGCATAGCAGAGAGAAGTCTGATTCTTTTTTTCCTGGTGCACAAAGGGAGCTGGCCCTGGCACACCCACTGTACCCAAGATGTGTCTGTTGGAGCTGGGAGCAAATGTGAATCCAGATGCCACTTGGCTGTTATTCTACAGCCATGGGGAAGTATTGTATATGCAGGTATCGATACCTCCTTGTTCAGTGCCTAAGAAAGTACTTACACTGGCATAACAGCATCAATCACCAAGAGGACTGTGGGCAAAAGCAGCTTGACCATGTTGCTTTCTGCAACTTTGTACCACTTCCCTTGATAGCATTCCACTTTATCAAACTAAATAAATTCTGATATTTTGCAAACATCGACACCATCACTGCAACAGCTCCCTCATTTCTAGCTTCTCTAAACAGCACAGGTGTCTAATACAATTCTTCGGCTAAGGAAGAAAAGGAAAAGATTCATACAATTACAACTGCAATTTCTAACCTACACAAAGGAGATTTAGAGGCTACATTTCTGGCCACTGTAGATCCTTCTCTAAATGCCCACTCCATAGAAAACTGTATTTCATACACTTGGTCTGTTAACTTTTTCAATTTCATTCAAAACTTCACAGCCTTCCACTCTGCTTTAAAAGTCATAGCAGCTGCATACTTCTCTGTGCCAGATCAGCTTCTGCCTCCCTCCTCCTTACCCTTCAATGTAATAATACCTCTCTCTCTCTCTCTCTCTCTTTCTGTGTCTCTCTCTTAAAGTTAGATACTTGATGCTGTGTCCAAATGAGAAGGGATTTGAGAAAATGGATCCAGAAAGCAGAAGCATCAGATTGTATTTGCTATTCTCACTGGGCCTGTCAAAGTCACATGGATAATTCTTCTGGCATTGTCTCACCCTTCTTTCTGTCTCTCTGGCCAGCATGGGGATTGGAGTCTCATACAATCAGGCAGAGGTAGACCTTTGTAAGTGCAAGTCTAAGCTCTGGTCTCAGTGTGTCTGGTTGCTTTCCTTTCCTGCTGTTCTGTAGCTACCCAGAAAAAAAAACATTCCTTGGAAATTGCCCAATGCTGCTGATAGTTCAACATTAACAAAAGTGCAGTGTTGAACTGTGGGTATCTCTTTACTTCATACACTAGATAAATGGATGGACGGATGGATACACTGATGAATAGATAGATTAGACAGACAGACAGACAGATAGATATGCAGACATGCAGACACACAGACAGATAGTAAGTCATGGGGCATTTCAAATTTCTGCACAGAATAATTACCCACAAGTTATTGAAAAAGCAGAATTGGCCTACTGCTGGGTGGAGAGAGGCAGATACATCAGGCAGCTGATTAGCAATGATAAGAAAAGGAAGCAAATAATATTTACCAGCAATTTTTCATTATCAGATTTATTCTTATTGTCAGAAGAGGGTAGAGATACTTTGGTAGATATTCAGACTCAGATGTCAAGGTAGCTAAAATAACTTGTATAGGTTGGGTTACTGTGCAGCTTGACTTAAAATCAAGGAACCATAAATCTGGAACAGACCACAAGGGCCATGCAGCTCAACTCCCTAGCAAGGGATTCACTGCCCTAGCTCATCCGTTGAAATATCCTGGGCCAGCATTCTTGAAAAATGAAAAATGGGATATGAAAAGACCTCAGATAGGACTTAAGCTGAATTACAAGAATCTAATACAAACTGCTGCAGAAAATTTTCAGTTCTGCATAGTGCCACAACATCATCTCAGACAGGCAACAATGATCTTGATACTTAGTTCATTGAGCTTGTTCTGGAGCAAAGCATGATAGCTGAGGAAAGAAAGTTATTTGCTGGATCTCTCATGTTCAGGTAATTTAAAATAAAATGCATCTATGTCTGCAGGAATTATTCGGTGATTTTTTAAAAAAACAATCCATTTGGTTATCCTTAAAATGCATTAACTAACAATGGGCACAAAGACAGGCCTTGAATTATGAATGGGAATAAACAGAGGATTTTAATGTTCTTTGCATGCCTCCTTTCTTGATTTTCAACTAATTTTCACAGAGTCATAAGCCACATCCCCACCTCTGTTCCTATACCTCTTCTGAAGCATATTGAAAATTTGCAGCCCTTTTGTCATGTCTATGTTACTGTGAAAGAAAGAAAGAAAGAAAGAAAGAAAGAAAGAAAGAAAGAAAGAAAGAAAGAAAAAAGAATCTCTCAACACAGTCCATCTAATTCATCTCTATAAAACATGCCATCATTAATTCCTCCATGTCCCCATTTTAAAATTATAGCCAGCAGGTGCTATTATGAGGGAAGAATGACTGTGCTCCTCTCTTCTTAGTACAGCAACCTTTTTTCCTGCTCCAAATGTAACCGCAACAGGAGACATCCTCAGTCTATTTCATCAAAGCAGCAGCCTCTGTTAGAACTGTTTGCACTTTGCCTGTCGCTGAAAAGAATGGGCACGTTTGTATCATTCAGAGACAGGGCTGGGCTGTAGAAACCTCCCTGGTGCCTACTCACCCTGTCCAACAAGTGAACATGTTTTCCAACTGGAAACTCTTCCTAGAGCAAAATTCTGGCATAAGATGTGTCTCTTGGCCATTCTGGGTGTTATTTGTCAAGGCAGAAGAAAACTGGCTTATCTTCTTTCCTCAGACTCCATGTCTGGGGTGGTGGAAGGGGCGGGATTAGGAATCACTCCATCCATCATTCTCTTCCATGGCCATCAAACATCCAGTGGTACACTGCCAAACAGGTAAATGCTTTTGATCTTTCTGAATTTTGGAAAAACACTTCCTTGTATGTTCAAAGTCTTTCTTCAAAACCTGTTCCAAAGCAGCATGACGGGAGATTGTTTTTGCCCATTTGCGCAACCTAAAATTTCCACATGATTTTGCCGAATATACTTGAGGAAAACTACTTTAGAAAACTCCCAGGCTGGATTTGTGGTTTCATTCATTTGTAAAACTTGAATGATGCATGGGCTTATTAGAATCTAGCATGGGTTTTCTGCAGGCCCAGAGAAGGTTTCTCCACTACTGAAGGCCATACGAAGCTCTCTGTGCTAAAATGACACAAATACACCATCCCAGTAGGATTTCACTCCCATTCAGTGCAGCCTACAATGGCAGAGAATCCCCCAGATGAACTAGGTCCTGCTGTATTTAATAAAGTTCATTCATAGAACAATGCCTACAATATTTAGATCAACAGGACTGCAGATGTTTCAGCTCTTTGGAGAAATGGAACCATATGACTCTTTCTCACTTTAGTATGCTTTGTTATGCCATTGGATTGCTGTCTAATTATAAATCTTCATGTCAAACTGTTAAGCTCAAAATGTAAATGGCACAACATGTGGGATCCAGGAACTCATCTGTGATCTTCGCATTCCTTCAGAGGCACTCTGCCAGGAAATCTTTTGTCCCTTTGTTCCACCCATCCTGGCTTTTTTGCAGTGTTGACCATTAGATGTGTGGCCCTTGTACCTTTTATGTAAATAGATATTGCTTGTTACAAACAAACTGCTTGGGCTTTCACTGAAAACAGCAAGTACTTCTTGGCTTAAGCAGGACTACGAAGGAGAGGTCTGAAACTTCTAGTTATAACCACTATGATAAAGCAAAACTCCTGACACAACTGTAAGGGGTTCTTCTACCCATAATGAGTCTGGAAAGCTCACAGTTCCTTTTTCATGTTCACTCTTAAATTCCCCACAGCTTTTCCCCCACAATGTGGTGACACAGAAGCTCTCTCTGCTTTGGTAAAAGTGCTCAGGTGCTAAAGTTACTAAGTAGACAATGGCAAATACCCTTGGTAGCAATGAACCTACAGTGAACAAGGTAAGGGATACAATGGGGTAATGAAAATTTCCAGGTTCCCATTGTGTCTGACCTGGATTAGCAACAGAGTTCATATGAGGTGAAAGCTTGGGTTTGGCCTGTGCCACAATCCTTTCAAAATTATATGGCCTGTCTAGTAAAGGCTTGTTATAGCTTTTTGTGTCTGTATCAGTGCATAATAATGGAGTCCTGGTTCTTTTGCATATTGTGAGAAAATGTGGCAATGTGACTCAAAAGAAACTGCCCCCAGGCAGCTTCACGAGAGTTTTCTTTTTTTCAAATCCCAGCTCTGCCACATTCTCTAATCCCAGATTTTATGCATCTAGTTTTGCTGCCTGGGCCGTCCTCTCTAATCCTCACAGACTCTTGCTCATGCCAAGATCCTTTACTTCATTGCCTTTCTATCAATCTCTACTTGGTGCAGTCCAAACCTGGGATCACCAAAGAGAATCCTGCTGGCTTGCAGGAAAATGGGGACACAGGAAAGCCCTGAAAGTGTCTGACTAGCATGGTAAGTGAGATTTGGAAAAGCACTATGGGACTGCTGGGGTGGAAGAATGGATAGTGCTACAGTAGAACTAGGGAACGAGAGAACAGCTGTGGTGTCTTGACTCAATGTATTATGATGGCACTGAGTCCCAGAAAGGTTTTGTGGACAAGGCAACCTGTTAGTATCTGAGCATGCAAGATCTGAATTTTCTGCATGAATCACCCGAGACATAACATAACAAAAGAGTTAGTGTCAGAAACTGAATCCACACATGCAAATAGTACAGTGCTTAAACACTGTTTATTTGGAGTGAGATACACTGTACAAGACTTCGGTGAGGAGACTGCAGTTCAAAAGCAATAGCCAGTGCTTTAGAATCCCTGCTTTCCCTTCCCTTTTCCAAGAGACCTTGAAGCTATGAGAGCCAGGCAGAGCTTATCAGTGCATTCTTAGCTATTGTTTATCTAACGGTCTCTGGTTCCTAGTCTTCTTGGTTGCAAGCAAGCTGCTACTTATGCTGGACTATAAATCCTATTACTATAATATGGAGGGCATCCTGACAGTTAGGGATGGGCAGATCTGTCAAGTCCGTTTCCACAGGCTTCCTTCCTTTGGCACCAATAAATTAGTAAAAAGGTTTCCTGCTCACCAATGAAAGGCCTGCTTAAAGAGAAATTTCTTTGCCTGCCCATGAAAGAAAAGCAGGGAGGGGGCCAGCCTAGCCTCCCATGGACAAGCATTCCACAGGGTGGGAGCAGCCACTCAGAAGGCTCTCTCCCATGTCCTTACCAGGCAAGGCTGGGACGATGGCAAGACTGAGAGAAAGCCTTCCCCTGCAGATCTAACAGCTCTAGCAGGTTCATAAAGGGTCATATGATTCTTCCTGGAAATCTAGACAGAGGTGCAAATACACATTTGTTTTTGTTTTTTACCCTCGTTGTCATTGTGGGCCAACTGCTGAAACTATACATTCAACTGCTGAAACTTCAACTGCTGAAACTTTACATCCTATGCTGTCCCCACTACTATTTATACTGCTTGTCCTCTTCAAGCATATATCATTCTTCTGTCCAGACATGCGTGAGTAAGCCTGAGTACTCGTGGCAACTCGATAGGAAAAAGAGAGTGAGCCCATCCGTTTAGACTGTAAGTGCTGTAAAACCAGTTGTGCACCCAGGATGCACCTGGATTCACTCATGCTGCTGCTCCACAATGGCTAAGAATGGATCACAGAAAATGAACAGCATAATAAGAAAGTATTATCCGTACAGCAAGAGTGGACGAACTACAGCAGCCAAGGATGTTTTTGCAACCTTCTGCCCCATAAGCTGATTTTTTTTAAGCTTCCCGGAATGGTCAGTTATCTTTTAAATGGGTGACAGAGTCAACTCGCACTGTTTAATATCAAACTTATCCATTTTGTTCTTCAAAAAACAGCCCCAGCCCCAGAAGATCCCAGAACAGAAAACCGCCCACCCCTGCTCTGGGGTTTTTACACCATAACTAAGAATGCTTTCAGGTCCCTCTCCAGTCCAGAAGTAGTCTCAGTCATTTTCTGCTAAATGTATGGCTGTTACAATCTGAATCCATTTCTGTCAAGTGCCAGACATTCCTTAATAAGATTAAAGAAACCAGAGTCCCTTTCCATTCCACCATGATTTCTTAACAAAAATATAACATTAAAATAAAATTTGCAGATAGTCTGCAATGTTTCAGATTTGTGAATTTCATTTAAAAACTTTCTTAGTTGCACAAGTACATACACTCAAAAAAGGTTCCAATTTTGTTTATGAAAATACCACCTAAACTATTACCACCCATTCTCTTATATTGGCCACACAACCACAACTGCCATGATAATCCACAGACCCACCATTGCCCATGAAAAGGAGGGAAGTTTAGCCCCCACCATTTCAACTTTCATAAGAATATAGCAGAGGAAGTGGATTCACATCACTTTTCAAGACAAAGGTCTAGCACTTTTAGACCACTTTAACCATCCTGGTTCCATCCCATAGTACCCTGGGGCCTGTAGTTTCATGAAATATTTAGAATTTTGTGTCAGGGAGTTCTAAGTTCCTCGTCAAATTACAGGTTCCAGGATTCTGAAGGATGGAGCCATAGCTCCATAGCCATAGTTAAAGAGGTGCCAGGATGTTATAAATCTCTTGTTTGAAATAGACACATTCCTTTCACAAGAGAAATACAGTTTTCTCCAGTCCTTTTAAACTGCTTCGTGCTAAGCCAGGGAATGTGAATTTGGCTTGGTTCATCAATCCATTCACCTCCACAATTAAGGCAGATATTTCATAGCTGGGCGAGAAGGTCACTCAATAAGGCCTTGGTTTACTCTCAGTTGATTTGATTGGTTTTTGGCCATGTCAACCAGATAGCTAAAATTAATTTGGCTCCCCAGTGTCATTCATTATGCCATTCTATTTAATTGGCCAGAATCACTCATGTGACCTAGTAATCTAGTAAGGAGAAAAAAGCAGTAACAAGAGATAATGGTGCTGAACCAGTCACAGCTAAGGGGAACAACGACAGAAATAAAACTGGGGAGAGTGAAGAAGAGTATTGATAACTAGGTGTAGAAGCCCTGGTGGTGCAGTGGTTAAATGGCAGTACTGCAGCCACAAGATTGTGAGTTCGATCTTGCCGGGCTCTAGGTTGACTCAGCCTTCCATCCTTCTGCAGGTTGGTAAAATGAGGACTCAGCGTGTTGGGGGCAATTAGCTAACACATTGTAAACCGCTTAAAGAGCACTTAGCTGATAATACACATGCTATTGCTATTTCCACTTGCTCTGAAATTTTCAGCCCTAGCCACTGTAGCCATAGCAAAAGGTGAAGGATTATATGTTTATTATCATCATCATCCTTGTTTTTAGTTTTCAAAAATTATTTATATCCCACCATTTCCCCAGCACTGATTCTCAGGAAGACTTATAAAAAATTAAAGGAAAATTATTTTTTATATATATTTGCACATTATTTATAAACTACTTTTCTCTGAAGGTTTTAAAATTGCATAGAACAAAGCATACAAGATTGATTCAATTCTTCACTGATTTCACTCCTAAAAGAAGCAATAAGTAATTTTAAGAATTTTTCTCCCTTTCTGCAGATTTTGAAGATTGTTTGCACTTCAGGGTTACTATGAGCAGATTTGCACATGGTATTTTTCTGTGGGAGACAACATTTTCTGCATAGGAATCTTCTTTCTTGCACAGAAAATGCTGTTTCCCACAAAGTAAATGATTTTTTTTGTGTTAAAAACCCACATGTGAATTTTGTAGAGCGAATGTCCCAAACTGCAAAGTTTCTTGTCAGTCCAGAATTTCCCATGTTAGGATTTCCCAGCACTCTAGAAATACATTTTTTATTCATTTTTAAAAATATTTCTGAATATGCTTTCCATCCCTACCTTCAGATCATAGGACCACCTCACCAAATAATGTTGTAATGCTAACAGAATCCAAGAAATTGTTACAGCTGCCCCTGCATTAGATAGATAGATAGATAGATAGATAGATAGATAGATAGATAGATAGATAGATAGATAGATTAAAAAAAAAAGAACAAGTGGACAAAAAGTCAAACACTAGACAAACCTGGGAAAACCCTACCAGTTTTGACTAATAATGTCCTATTCAAACAATGACATAGGAATATATTGAAGTTTATATGGTAAGGGAGGAAACCTACAGTAAAATATAAAATTTTCCAAGATGGTAAATAAAGAGGACGATTGGGATTGCCAGATTTGAACTTATATTTCTCTACATGCTGTTTGGTTTGATTGGAAGATTGGATCCTGTTGACAAATAAGAGAGTGTTGATTTAGAAGGCTATGAACTGAGATTTGAGTGGCATGAATAGTGTTGGTATGACAAAGTTAAAGTATAGTTTAATAACCATTATATGATAAAAGGTTATATGTTAAGAATATAGAATAGGTATCAACCAAGGTTGTGCCCTAAAACACCTTTGTGGGTGTCATTACAAGAAGCTTTTTATGAAGGATGGGCCAACCGAATCCTCTAATCCTCAGCAAGGATTTGAGATTTGCGAATCTGAATCCCTGTGCAAAAATAGGTGAACTGAATCTTTCAAATCCACCAACCAAAAAATAGTTGTTTTTTTTTAAAAAAGTTATGTTTAAAAAATTTTTTTAAAAAAGTTTAAACATTTTTTAAAAAGTTGCTTTTTAAAACCTTTTTTAAAAAAAGGATTCAAAAGATTCAAGATTCGTGAAATTTGTGGATTCCCAGAACCTTCCGGGGATTTGGATCCAGATTTAGATTCAGAAAATTCTGGATTTGTCCCGTCCTTACCTTTTGTAGGAAAGAGATAACAGCAAAAGAAAAATGAGTGAAGTATTTGTGGCTTGTGCTGGTATAGTCAGGTGTGACACTTCTGAAGGACTTCTATAGCCATTGAGTAAGAAGATATCCCATTCCTCCTTGTGCAACAGTTTTGCCTTGATGTGCAATGTCACTGAGTCTGTCCTCTAATCCAAAGGATTACTGATTGGTCAGTGGTGTACACTTGGAATGCTGTATCATCCAGCTGGTAGCTTGGATCACCATATATTTAGTCTTAGCAGGTACTGGGTTTAGTGTGTATGGGTCCACAAGCATTAAACAGGAACTTGGCACCTGTGTTACTTTTGAAATGTAACTTCATTAGATTCTTATTACCAAAATAATGGTAGCAACAACAGGTTACAAGTAGCTATGTTACTTGTAACTCATTACACTGGTACAGATGTACATATGTAGGGCTACTTCCCCCTGATAGAAATTACTTGAGTTTCTATCTCCAGGCAGCAAAATACATGTCTGTGCTCATCCACTGACAGACCATCTGACTGATACTGAATACAGTGGTAGGAGGCATGGATAGAGTGCAAATCACTAGGCTGTATCTTCTCATTTCTTCCCTGTACTCATTCAACACCCATATGTTCCAAGACTGCCATAATTATATATAACACTCAAAGAGATGTTGCATTTTGTCACCTTCCAAAACTCTGGTTGAAGCCTTGAGAAATAAAAGCAGTTTTTAAGAAAAGGAAAGGAAAGGAAAGGAAAGAGCTCTGCGGGATTATCTGAAATGTTCTTCACTTTAAATACAATCACTCTTATTATGGCTTCTAACACTGCACACACAGGTGACAGCAGAGAATACATGAGAGAACTGTGTTTCCATTTTTCATGCTGTTGGTAGAACATGCAAAGCAGCAACTGGCACAGCTTCTCCTGGGGTGAGACTCACGAAACATTTAAAATTTCTGATTTTCAATTAAACTTCTCGATCACAAAACCCTCGACACTATTTGATGAAAATAACATCCAAACCCTGTTATATCCCCCCAAAACTATTTCCATTTACAGAACTTCAACTGTACAGTTCAAAACTTTCCTCGTACCTGGCAGAGGAAGCGGCTGTTCATGTAATTGAGAGTATGACTTGTAATATTTTGGTTACATCTGCTAACTCGATTACCCCCTGCAAGTAGAAAAATTAATCATTTATGTCTCAAGTTGGCCCGATCTTAGCAGTCCTATGGAAAAAACAACAAGCAAGTAAAGCATTAATCTTGCTCTGCTTGTCTTTAATTTAAACAGGTTTTACTGGTCCCAAGGCCAAGTTCACTGGTTTCTTGCCCTCATCAACTCAGTAAACCTGTTTCAGACTTTCCCTCATATTGGCATAATCAAAGCCAAACACCCACTCCCCAAGGCACCACGGTGCTTTCTCTTCCTGTGTAGCTGCATTTTATGTGACACAGAGAGAAGGAATATTGCAGATTTTCCAAATACGTTTGTTCATGTTTCCTCTTTAATGGTGTGGAAAAGGAATCTGTTTTACTCTTGCAGCATGGGGAAAGAGGTGGAGGGAGTGGGGAGACTGGCATACAAACACCGCCCCCCCACCCCGCAATTTCCCAAACTGTTTCAGGAGGACATAAACCATTTAAAAAAAAAAATACAGTTAGAAAGCAGTTGTCAGGAATGAACAGCATGATTAAAGACATCACTGAGACCAGGGATGTATCCACATTGTATCACTCTGATATGAGTTTGACTGCCATGGCTCCATTGTATATAATCCTGGGATCTGTAGTTTCATGAGGTACATAGAATTCTCCACCAGAGAGCACTAATGTTGCAATTCAGGGACTACACTATAGAATTCTAAGGACCTCCCCAAACTACAATTCCCAGGGTCCTGTAGAATGGAGGAATGGCAATTAAAGTGGCATCAGACTGTTATAACTGTACATTGTGGGCATGGCCCTGATCTTGATATTAGAATCCTGAGACAGTCAAGTGGGCTCTACGAATTCCATTTGCACATAGGAATGGCATTTTAAAGTGTTCCCTCACATTTTTTTTTAAATCTTCTGGAAACTGAAAAAGAAGCTAGTCTTCTCCTTATTGTCCTGGTTTTCTACTTGCAGAACATCCATCCATACCTGCAGTTTGAAGTTCATTCACTGTCCTTTCTACCATCATAGAACTCCTGGCTCATTCTGTTGCCATGTAAATCAGAATTACCATTTCCCACAATATCCTACCCATCCCATCACCCCAGGGCATTGTGGGAAAATGATGTTGGTGCAAGGTTTTCTTTCTTAATTAACGGCTCTCAAAATTTTCAGTTTAATTTGTGCCAAAGTAGATAAGAGATTGGCTCAGCAATCAGAGTTAGAAAGGTGTGCCCACCTCAAGAGGCTGCAGTGTCATCTTCTCTGGATTCTCTTGTTTCTAATCTGGGTATGTGTTTTCATAGCAAGTAGACAAGGCACAGCTGGACAAGAGATCAGTCTTTTCTTTCTTTCTTTCTTTCTTTCTTTCTTTCTTTCTTTCTTTCTTTCTTTCTTTCTTTCCTTCCTTCCTTCCTTCCTTCCTTCCTTCCTTCCTTCCTTCTTTCTTTCTTTCCTTCCTTCTTTCTTTCTTTCTCATTCTCCCCCTCATGTTTTTGATGACTCAGAAGAAGTCAGAACAGAAGTCAAAGTAAGTTCCAATTGCTCTTTGTTACTTAAAAGCATCAGGGAGCAAGGAAAAAAAGAGGAGAAAGGAACAGCCGAGAGCGTGGACTTTGTGCCAGCTCCCCCTCCTAATATAATTATTATGGGTAATGACTTCCAGACCTGTTCAATCTGTTCTTTGTTACTTTCTCTTCCACCCAGTGAACCTGCATGGTTCTAGGTCTTGGCTGTTCCTTATTGACACATTAGACTTTCCTTGGAGAATTGGGCAGGAGGAGGACCTTCATTAAAGCTGATAGAAAGCTACTTAGCCATATCATTTTGGTTGCCACTAAAGAGAAAGATCCCATGGTTCATCTTTTTCTGGGCTCCTAAAAGGCAGCTTGGTCTAAGTGTTGTTTCACTCTTTGCCTTCTGGTGCTGCTTCACACTTCCTTGTAGGTGCTGAGGTGACAACAAGGTGGATGTGACTTGTGACGTGTCCCAGCAATTGGTAGTATTCAGCTGATTAGAAAGCAATGATTTTCGCTTCTTTTTTGATGCAAGAAAGGAAATATATGGCCAAGATCCTGCACTGACAGAGATAGCTATAGTAACTTAGCTACCGAGACGTTGCTGTATCTCTGCAATTATGGCCATTGCCACACTAGACTGTTATAGTGCTATTATTCCACTTTCAACATCCTATGGAATCCTGGGCTTTGCTGCAAACTGCAGGATTCCATAGGATGTTGAAAGTGGAATAATAGCACTATATGGGTTACATTTCCCAATGTGCTGCCCTCAAAGGTACCTTTTCAACAGCTTCCCCCACAACATGGCTATTTCTGTGGTCCTTGCATATGCATCTTCCAAGACATTGGTGGGAGCAGCAGCAACCTGCACCACTAGCACTGTGATCAGCCTGCGTGCTTTGAGCCATTGTTTTAATTTCTGTCAGTGTTTTAGATGTACAGTTATTCCATGGCATTATGGGAAATATAAAAGGTGGCTCCCAGTCCTGGAAACTCAGGGTAGGCTTCCCTGTGTTAGTGCACCTTGCCGGGGCACTAAGATCGTGACAAGCATACTGCAAAGTCACCCCCACATCTTTGTTCATTGAGTCATAGAGAGAAAAGGCAACAGATGTGGTTTTGGCCCTCAGCTTCAAAACACTCCTCACAATCTGAAAGAATAGTCTTTGTTTATATTGTGATACCTCATCTCTCCCTAATGAAGAAGAAGGAGGAAATCAGACTTCTAACTTCATTGTTACAAAGGTGCAGGATACAATTCCCAAATTAAACAGATGGCGTGGGCCTGTTCTCACATGCACCAAAGTCTCTTCCCATAATCATCCTCTCCAAACTGTCTCATGCCTGGAGCTGTGAGAAGGTAGTTCCAATGAGAGCACAATCATGCTAAAGCAAAGAACTGTGAAACTATTGTATTGCCGAACTGCAGAATACTTTTAAAATATTGTATTGGTCTAGGAAACAGGAGAATTAACGTCCTTCTTAGACTACCTTCAGGCCTGGCTTTTTTCCTTCTCCTCATGCTCCTCCCACTATTATTCTCCTTCTTTTTTTCCTTCCTAGAAGATGCTAAAGAGGTCCTGAACTTAAGGAGCCAAAGACACTGAAGAACTCACACAAACCAATGCAGACAGACAGAAAAGTGAGGCGTTCCAGATTAGGATAAAAAAAACCGAGAGGTCTAAAGCATTCTTTTGCCCCCATCTGAAACTGTTTGCCCTTCTGTCTGTCTGCCTTGCTTTGTGTGAGCATGTAGCAACACCTGTGATGCCAAAATCAGACTAATAGAGAAAGCATCATGATGATTCAGGATTAGTTTAAGATTACTATTTCCTGTACAGACAATGCAAGTAACTTAGTCCCAGAGCAATTTGTTCTAAGAACCCCTAAAGGATTTATTTACCTTTATTGTTACGATTTTTAAACATCAATCTTGCCTCAACATTTCTCAAAAGTCACTTTTCTCATAAGTCACTTTTTAAAAAGAACTTGATTGTTATGTGCCACTGGCCTGTGGTATAAAACACATTTTCCATAAGTCTATATCACTTTAGAACCAGAGAGCATGAGCAAGTACTTGAACCCTGTTACATTCATCCTCCACCACTGAGTAAGGCCTGTTATATTCCCCTTGATATATTCTGCTTGTTATATTCCTTATCCACCACTGAATATGACCCAGTCCATTCAACTATAAAAGTAACTGAAGAAGTGTTACAGTCACACAACACAGAAGCCATTTCCACACTACACTGTTGTTATTCCACTTTCAACCTCCTGTGGAATTCTGGGGTTTGTAGTTTCCTGAGGCCAAAGAGCTCTCTGGCTAAGAATTCTAAACACCCTGCCCCAAAACTGCAAACACAGAATTCCATAGGATGCTGAAAGTGGAATAATAGCACTATAACAGTGTAGTGTGGAAATGGCCAGAAAATGAAATATTTCCTCTTAATGGTGCAACTGGAATGTTACTTAATTGGGCCTCAGTGATTTTGAAAAAAAGAAATTAATTACATATAACTCATTATTTCCAAGCTCAGCTTGATCTTATGCTGATATAGTTTGGAAAAAAAAGTTATATTACTTCAAGGATATTTACTTCCATACAGATGGGCTTAGGATCATAACCTGAAAGGTATACTGTTGCACACCCCCATGTAGCCTAGAGTTGGGAACTGCAAGACCCTTACTGGTGTTGCTGAAAGGCAACTCCTAACATTCCCCACCACAGGCTGTGCTATCTGTTGGGAGTTGTAGTCTAACCACTTCTGGAGAGCTGCACAGTTCCTGCCCCTGAAATTGTGTTGTTGCATACCTTCAAGTAATTTCTGATTTACAGAGACCCTAAATGATTCTCTCATGGGATTTGCTTAGCAAGATTTGTTTATATTGCCTTCCTCTGAGACTGAGGCCATTTCTGCACTAGACTGTTATAGTACTATTATTCCACTTTCAACATCCTATGGAATCCTGGGGCTTGCAGTTTAGGGAGGGACCTCAAACTACTATACTGTGCCAGCTCTTGAAATAATGCCCTTAAAATATCATTTGGGGATGGAGCAGTTTAGAGAGGAGAAGCAGCCAGTGGATGGGACCTCCCTCCCTCCCTCCCTCCCTCTTTCTTTCTTTCTTTCTTTCTTTCTTTCTTTCTTTCTTTCTTTCTTTCTTTCTTTCTCCAAGTCAGTTTCTTTAGTGACATTTGAACCTTTCAGGCTAGCAAGGGCAGTGGGTCTTTTAGCTGTGTTGGAGCTGGTACGGACAAATATTCTTGCTTTCAAGTATTTTAACAGAGGAACAAAAATACTTTGTTCGTTTACTTTTTGGTAATTCCTTTCCTGTTAGTCTTGGAGAGCGTATATAATAAGCAGAGGCAAGGTTTGCTAACAAGGTTTTGGCATTGTTTTTTCTATACATTTTGACTGCAGCCTTAGTTGGAGTAGACTTAGGAACTCAAGACTTTCTCAGTAGTACCTGTTTGGAGGGTGTTTGCAAACAGAAGCCTCCTAACACTACAAAGGCACGGTGTGACTATTCTATTTCCCCCCTTAATGGATATCTCCTGACTAAGAAAAAACTCAGTTATGAACTAAAGGAGGTTATCTGGTTGTTCTGGGAACAGGACAAGGCAAAGACTCATCTGGAAGCACCCAAAGTGTTTTTCTTCCTAGCAGCAGATGTTCTGCAATAATCTGTATTGCATTGTTTGTAGTGGTTGCATTAGGAATCGCAGACTCTTCACAGAAAGAATCCGCTTCCCTCCTGGCCCCCATTCCAGGCAGCTCAGGGGGTAGGCGGCTTTGCTGTCCCCCCTCGAGAAGGGACCACGTCACCATTGCGACCATTGTCGCACTGGCTACCGGGGAGGGGTGTGGGCCATGTGGGCCCTTTAAACTGTGGCTCCGCTCCCTCACTGGCCTCATATGCCTTTGGAGGTCACTTTCCCAGTCATTAGGCAGAGGGTGAGGGATGAAGAAGGAGGGCATCCTTGGGGTAGGCCCACATATTTTATGCCCTCACTTCTGGGTTCTGTGGCAGGTGGTGGGCTTTTGTGGGGCATGCCTTCCAAAGGGGGTTGCCAAGGTGGCAACCCAGGATCAGGGGTTTGCTCTTGGGCCCAGGTATTTTGCTATCATGCAGCCCCTCCCCCCATGAAGTCAGGTTCAATGTCAAGTTCAATGTCATGTCCAAGGTCAAGTTTAAGTTCATGTCTAAATAAATAATAAATTGCCCATAGTTCATCCCAAGTCCTGTTGTGTGGTCTCTTCATTTTCGGGCTGGGCAGCAAAGAGTTTAGGGATGCAGTTTGGACCAATGCCCTCCCTAGTGCATCAGTCAAGGGGGCTCTGTTACAGTGAGCATACCAGCACCCAGTCTCAACCAAGATACCTGCTTGCGTGTGCAGGGAGGAATAAATCTTGATACGAGATTTGGTGAGAATTCCATGAGCCTCAGCCTCTTTTCTTGGCTTCATGTTGAATACCAACTCCCCTCCCCCTTGATAGGTTGGGTATCCCAGGGCTTTGGCTGGTCACTGTAGGGGTCAGGAAGGCTCCCCCCAATCCACAGGATGGGAATGCTGGTGTTACTGGCTAGACTGCTTGTTTTACTTTAGAGCAGTGGTTCTCAACCTGTGGGTCTCCAGATGTTTGTGGACTTCAGCTCCCAGAAGCCCTAGCCACTATGGTCAATGCTCAGGGCTTCTGGGAGCTGAAGTCCAAAAACATCTGGGGACCCACAGGTTGAGAACCACTGCTTTAGAGGTTCATTCAGAACTGATTATGTCACAACTGGCAGGTAGTAAAATGAAACAGGGAAGACCAGTGAAATAAACTGGAGTTAATAAGGGCTTGGAATGGTGGTGGCAGTGGGGTTGCTAAAGAATTTTACCAGTTTTGGGCAATTGAGGGGGATGAATCTCCTACCCTGGAGTGACTAATCTCCTATTCATTCTCACAAGTTGGTATCAACTGGTTCTAGACTGAGGCAGGGGTAGGCTGATCTAGGACACAATTGAGTAACATGCAGGAAAGTGGATCAACAATAAAGTACTGACCTACCCATTCTACCATAACTCATTTATTGTATTTTTAATAAAAGTTGTTGCCTGTTTTACTCTAAATATGTGTGTCCAGCTATTATTCTTGATGCAATGTACATACTACAAGTAAGTATCCTCTTATAGCCAAAGGGATGAATTCAATTCCAGATAGGTTGGGGGGGGGGTGATACCCTGTAATGGTGAGTGGGGCCAAAGACACAGGACTAAGAATACCAGCATAATTTAGCATAAAAAATTCAGTTCCAATAGGTAAGCTGATGGAGAGATATTTCCATCTTTTAGAATGAGGAACAAAATACGTACAAGTGTGGAAGCCATCACACAAGGGTGTCATAGAGAAAGGGGCATGGTACCCCAAGATGGCCCAATTCAGCTTCAGATACTGAGGTTCTCCACACCCACCAAATACTTATGTAGATCATACTCCCTTATTCCAGCAGTGGTTCTGATGTCAGTGGGGCAGTGAATATATCTTGGCTTTCAGTCTGAACTTTAAAAGAACTATCCAAGTTATCCAACCCCCCGGGTAGGCTCAGAACTTGGCTATCTCCTTAAAGTTCTGTCTAAAACTCAGAGTGGATTCATTGCCTCACAGGTAGGGGAGCCTCCAGCTTCCATGGCTGACTTCACTTTTTTCTCTCACATATTCCTTTGCAATGTCTACGTCACTATTTGAGCAGACCAGAGAAAGACACAATTCAGTGTTGCTCAGACGTCGATTTGTTTTTGTTTGAGCCTCACCTGACATGCTGTTCAGCCAAAGTTCAACAGCAGCATCAGAGGCAACACCTGGCCATGAATGACTAACTGGAGGTAAAGAACTGACAAGAATGAGACAACCAGGAGATGCTGCTTCTCTACCTGTAGAGGCTAGATCAGTTATTCCCTCTTCTCTGATTAACAAGTTGCCCTGTGCTCTGGACAATTTCACAACAATGATAGGGACGATGTGAATATGTGGAAGAGTTCCCAGGCACCTTGTTCTTTATTGGAATTAGACTGTCTGAACTTTGGAAACTGGGTGGGGATATTATGCAATCAACTTGAGGCCATGAAAAGAAAGGCTGCTTTTTTTAAAAAAAAGTCACTGTTCAAAAGTGTCTACCATTTTAAATAACTATAAAGTGCCTTTGTTTCCCCAACAGGCTTTCTTTATAGAGAAAAAAATAATGATTAGACCTTATATTTCCCCCCTCCTCATTGCAGAAGATCACAGTTAGCTGTGTTCAAAAAAGCTTGCTAATATCAAAGATTTGCCAATCTATACATTAATGACCGTCAGTTGGGACACGCACCATAGATAAATCTGACAATGAATTTCTGCTGCTTTCTGGGTGCAAGGATTTCTTGGAATTTGGGGAAAGGGGTGGGCAGCCTCTATAGGCTGTTACCATGGGCATTCTTGAGCACACAAAAGACAGCTGGAGACAATTAAAGGGGGGGGAAATAACCTCTGTGGATAACTCATCTGTTGAAATGAAGGTAAGCCAAGTTACCAGAACACCTAAAATTCTCAGAAATTCCCCTCAGCTCCAGACTTTGAGAGACAGTTATTCTGTTTCCCTTCCCCCAATGGCCAAACAAATCTGGATCAAAATTTCAGACTTATTCTAGGTTTGCTGGTGGAAAGATAAAATAATGTTGATCTGTAAAATACTGTGTCTGCTATTTATTCCAAATCAAGTAAAGTTTGATTAAAACTAAAACTTACTTTCTTTTTGTTCCTTTCTTTCTTTCCTTCCTTCTTTCTTTCTTTTTTAATTTCTTTGCTGCAGGAAAAAAAATGACTCCCTGTTGTTAAAACCTTAGGAATGTCAAATGGAACCACTGGGAGATTTTCTGGTTGGGAAGGGTTTTGGGTCTTGTGAAACAATTTGGCTTTCAAATGGGAGAAAAAGGAAAAGAGCAAGAGTATCAGTCTTGGTACATAACTGTATCAGTTTACTTGACAATTCTTCTCAGCCAAAATATTTGGCGTTCATGGTGATTGGCAACCTTCACGTACATAGATTTGCTTAGAAGTAATTCCCATGGATTTCAGTTAAACTGAAGTACAGGCCATCTATCTGGAATTATGAGGCAGGATGTCACTGTCAAATGACAATGCCTCCAAGGCAGACACAAATGTCTCCCCTCCCACTTTCTTTTCCAGGAACTAGACCCTGAAGCCGCCACGTACAGAACTTTCAAGAAGTTCCAGGGCATGTGGGAGTTCTTTTAATGTAAGAGAGATTCAGCAAGGGACAGGCAAAATAGTCATTGCCAATTTTGTATATGTTTACCTGTAAGCCTATTCTAACCTATTTCCACGTGCATCTGTATCTATATTTTTATCTATTTCTATATTAATCCATATCTATATTTTTTTTATTTTTTTTCCCAAAAGTGTGTACTTGCATGTGCATTTGTAAAATGCATTTTCTCTGACAACTGAATTTCTTGATGATATTGACCTAAATCCATGTGTCAGTTTTAACTAAAGTAAAACCATTTGCTCAATGGAATTTATAACTACTGACTTACTAAATTCCCACTCTTTCATAGGTCAACTTTAGTTGGGATTAACCATTGGATTAAGGCCTATGACTCAGCATGGTATAGTGGTTTCAGTTTCAGGCTAGGACCCTAGGAGAGCAGGATTCAAATCCCTCCTTGGCCATGGAAACCCACTGGGTGACCTTGGGCAAATCACACTCTCTCCACCTGAAGAGAAGGCAAGGACAAGCCCCCTCTGAACAAATTATGCCAAGAAAATCCCATGATAGGTTCATCCTAGGGCCACCATAAGTCAGAAATGACTTGAAGGCATATAGTAACAACAACTATGTCTCAAGTGTGTGGGGGGGGGGAAGAGAGGATGAGTTAGGAGTCTAATCAGAACACTCAGATTGTGTGAAAGCCAGTAACTACTACATTCAAGCCCCCATTTTGCCCTGATAGTTGTGGAACAGATTGTACCTCAGACTTCCTGCAGATGAAAACTAGAATGAATGTAGCCAAGCTATATCAGAATGTGGTCAGAATGGCAAAAGTTATTAAGAAGGAAGACACACAAGCTCAAAGTTGTTATAGCATTTTGTTTTTGCCCAAGTTTACTGAGAAGGGCAAGACTCTCCTCTTGTCTGCTGCTGAGTTAATTAAGTACAAACTGCTCTTGCACATTGAACTCAGTTTTCAGCAATTAAAATAAGCTGGGGACAAAGGGGAAAGTGGGAGAAGGAAAAAGAAACTGGGATATTTTAAGACCAGCAACAGATGATTACTCAGGACTGTCCGTGACAAATCCTGATAGTTGGAATATATGGGTCACTTTATATTAGGCCCTTTCCACATGTGGGAAAGGAATCGCACATAAACAGGACTCACCGGATTTCTTCAGTGTCCGGACAAGTCTGTCGGGATGAGGAGCAGTGCGAGCTCATCGCTCCGCACTGCTCCAGCATCCAAAATGGCGGCTTCCGGTTGGTGGAGGCTCTCCACCAACCAGAGAAGCTTGCCAGCCTAAAGCCCACCCCTGGCAGATCTGCAGGCACGCACTAGTGCGCGCCTGCAAATCTGCACCAGAGCGTGGCGATGAGCGACACAGAGTCGCACGCTCCATGCTTTTTAAAAAGCACACTGTGTGACCAGTTCCGGTCGCTCCAAACCAGACTGAGGTGTGGAACTACAAAAAGTAGTCCGCCCCAGTCCACTCCACGGTGCAGAAGACCTCCATCAGAGGTCGCTATGCACCATTTTAATAGCACAGTGCGGAAAGGGCCTTAGATTTCACAAAAGTTTTCTTTTGTAAGCATCCCTAGATAGAGCTTCACTGTGTTATTAGAAAGGTTCCATGGTACGGGATCCGGGGATTTCCAGGTTAGGGAGGAGCATTTAGAATTCTCAGTCAGGGAGCTTTTTTAGTGTCTGTAACCAAACTACAAATTCCTGTATTCCATAGGATGTTGCCACAGCAGTTAAAGTGGAATGTAGCACTATAGTTACGAAGTGAAACAGCCCCAGATCAGATTAATAAAACGCTACCATCATATAACCAGATAGTGGAGAACAATAGGTTATATGGCTAATACTTGGGAAATGGCTCTTTAAATTGATTTCAAATTTAACAGCGCAGGAAAGATACATTTGGAGGATAATCAACATCCTGAGGTAAAAGGGGTAAGAATGATTTATTTATAGCAGTTTAAAGATTGATGGGTGCCCTTGAGCAGTTGTACAGACATTGGCTATTGTTTCTTGGTAGACTTTGCTGGGGCCAAATCATCAGCTAGTTTCTTTGTTTCCATGGCATCTTTCAGGGTTGTTGTGTCAGGTCAGAGGAAAGGGTCTAGGACATACTTTGGCCTAGTGGAAGTGTAGCATGTGCGTATTGAATGTTAGTATAACTAATTGTCAGAGAGAGGGGACACAAAGCAGAGGAGGAGACAACAGTGAGCTATATCTGGGGCCCTTTCACATTATGCAGTTGTAGTGCTATCATTCCACTTTAACTGCCAGGGTTCAATTAGATGGAATCCTGGGATGGGCAGTTTTGGAGATCTCCAATAGAGATCTCCAGTGCCTCAGCAAACTACCAATCCCAGGATTATATAGGATACATTCAAGGCAGTTAAAGTGGAGAACGGTGGTATAATTGTGTAGCATGGAAAAGCCCCTGGGCAATAGCAAGAGAGTTAGGAAAAGGTATTATGAAAGCTGGGAATGGGAGGGAATGTAAGGATAGGAATTTTTTCCCAACTTCAGGGCCAAATTCTCAGGAACCACGGCCAACAGGAGGTGCTCCTATACCCCAAAACAGATGGGCCACATCACTGTTCCCTGCACAATTACCCAGACCTTGTTCATGCACAAACATGTGTGAATACACTTTTTACAAACATACACAGACACACCACCACCACCACCACCACAGATTATGGAATTCCTCACTATGAGGAAATCATTGTGGGGGGGAAATCAGCTTCGTCTATTAAGGGATGAATGATCTGTCTCAAATTATATCAGTAACTGCCAACTTTATCTGCATCTGCTGCTGTTCTGTGTTTAGCCTGCCACTGTCATTCTGTATGGATGGTGCTGCTGGCCAGTAGGATAACTGTAATGTAGAATGACAGCTTATGGTTTCAAGCTGCAGAGACTTTGTGACTTGAATCCCATTGGTTAATCCCAGCTACAGTAGACCTATCAAATCCATTATCATATAAGTAAAGACCATTGATTCACTCTAGTTGGAATTGACCATAGGATTCAGGCCCATCTATCCAGTTATTCAAGTTAACATACAAGTCTGTGATGTGGTACTTGCACTCCACCACACTGACAACCATTCAGAACAACGGTGAATCTGGAACTAACCATGGCATAAAGTACCATACCACCTCCACATTGCCTAAATAATGCATCTGTAAAAGGCAGGGCTCTTTGGAGTTTGAGTGAACCTGGTAATCCTTAACACAACATGTCTGAACAAAAGGAGTTGTGCTCTTGTTGCTAACTGAATACATATTTAAGAATACAATTCCTGTGTTATTTTGTGTACAGATTCCTGACACACAGAAGGATGGATCTAATCCATCAGTTTTTCTACCATTTAGACTTTTCTATCTTACTTGGAAGCTTTCGGTGTAATTCAATGCTCTCTGGAACTATGATGGAGTTCAAGGAGCTTAAACAGGAGCAGAGGCTTTCTGGGGTAAATCTAGGCAACCACATACCAAATGTTACCTCACAATGGTGCATAATTCATTACTTAAGAAGTTGCCAGTGCCCAAAATAATTGGAAAAAAGATTTTATTGTGCAACTTCAATAGAAATCTTGAAAGAAAAACTCCTACATGAAACTCTGCTTGCCATTCCTCCATGTTAGAGGTGACCAAGTTATGAAACAATTGCATCTATACTGTAAGGAGTCCCCCCCTTCTTGTTTACATATCAGTTATGTTGATGTAGGTTATAACCAATGGTGCTCTTTATTTCTTAATTTTATTGATATCTTTTGTTTTGCTTTTATATTTTAGATAAGACTTTTGTTTTCTCATATAATGAATTGTTCTTAGCTGCACTGAGCATTTTGGTCATGGGAAAGCAGGATATAAATTTGTTGTTTTTATTATTGTCATCTTTAAACATCTAAAGTCATTTATGAGAACCAGCATAGTGCAGTGGTTTGAGCATTGCACTACAACCTTGGAGGCCAGGTTTTAGTTCCCCACTTAGCCATGAAACTGATCTTGGGCAGCCACACAGACCCAGAAAATCCCATGATAGGTTTGCCTTAAGGCTGCCATTAGTCAGAAACTGCTTGAAGGCAAAAAAACAACACAAAATTGCTACAATTACTTGCTGGTTCCTTCTAGAAGAAAACTAGCAAAGATGTACTTCCCTGCACAATTCTGCACAGTTCTGCACAATTTACAATAGCTTGTGCCTTGTTGCATGGACTTTGATAAAATCGTAATGTTACCATACCCTACACCTCCATTCTGTTAGATGTCCTACTTTCCTAATTGAACATATTTATGGCTGGAAAACATGATTGAAGGCATACTGACCGGAAGAGTGCCAGGTCATACTGACCTTAGATATGGTTAGGTCGTAAGTTCAGAGAGGATTTGGTGGGAAACACAGATGCTAATGAGTCTATGGTGATCCTTTCAATACTTCAGGCTCTGTGTCCACTTGAAAACAATGGAAGGCAAAACTGCCCAGGTGAAGTCATCAGGGACTATCCCTACACCCCCTGCCTGATCACGACATTAAGAGATTGTCATGACTCCCATCAATGTTTTTTTCCCTAGAGTTAAGGCAGTCAGCCCATTCTGGACTCCTTTGTCAATCCTGAGAGAAAGCCATTACTGCTTTGTCTACTCACCTCCTTCAGGGTAGAAAATAGGGTATGTAAATCTTAGCTTCAGCCCCAGCAAATTGTAGTACATTGGACACGGTGCCCAGACTGCTGTTCTCCTTTGCTACCCTTAGATGCTGTCTGAGCCATTCTGCTGTGACACTTTCTTCAGGACTGCTACCTAACAGCCTTTCCACCTAATCTCTCTATCCAACTTTTCATGTCCCACTTTCCTATAGGCTTGTATGGTTCTTGAGAGCATCTGATTTCTTGTGTGTGTGTCCATCCAAATGAAATACTTTGTTTAACTTTTAACTGGAGTCCCCTCTACAGTTAGTAGTGGTATACACAAGTGAAAAGATCCAGACATTAAGCCCCTCTTGCAGGCCTCCTTTGAGCTATAATTCCTTAAAATCTTAAGGAGATGCATTGCAGGTGGACTCTTAGGGTAACAATAACATCAGATAATTTCTTTACATCTTTATAATTGTTCTGACAATCCTTCTGTGCTGGCTTTGTGTGTGTGCTTCACATCACAAAAGGGGAAGACTGTAATTTTGCACAGAGATGTTTTGTACAAATTACATCAACACTGACCAAATAACGGCAACAGCAGCAGCAACAACAAGAATCCCACTCCTTGCCTTGCTTTTGCACTGGAGGCTAGATGTTTCACAGAGGGTGGTAAGACATCCTCCCTTGCTGTGAACAAGAAAGTGTATGAATGCTTATCACATCCCTATCCTGCTTGTACATTAAACATAATTTTTTTTCTTGAGCTGCCTTCATGATAGAATTATTGGATTCTATAAACTGAAAAGCAACACCTCCGTTTCTCTCCTCCACACACCACAAATCGGTGTTGGTTTGTAGGACTGGAGCTCTCAAGACAGCTGGACAAAGCGCCAATGGGCACTCAGTCAGATCAGGGTTTTTATATAGCTCGAAGTGAGGGCAGCCAACACCTCCTTGCCCCACCTGTAAGGGAGGCTCCCCCCTTTCCTTGATTCCTTTCACTTGGCAACCCATTCCAGACACAAAAAGAAAGGTCTATTCATGGGTTGGCAGGTGGAAGATTAATACTGTCAGGGGAAGAATTTGGAGCAAAACGACTTCAAAAACAAAATACCTTGGATGAGGGAGAAGGAGGGAGGAGTAGAACTCGCCCGAAGGCAGAACTGGGGGAGGGCGATACCAACTGGCACAATGCCGTTTCATTGCTCAAGCAAGAAATGCTGTCCTTCCCCTACACCCCCTTCTGTGCTAACATGAGTTGCCCAGCCTTGTATTTTTGCAGCTGTGCTTTTATTCCAGTGTGCCTCTTTTGGCGGGCACATGGGGCACGACAGCTTGTAACCAAAGACTACACCACTGTGGAGTTTTAAAGGAAATGTTAGAGGCGTGTAACAAACCCCTCGCTGGGAATATTGAGCCCCTTCTTCCTGTTCTACCTGGTGCGGCCAAGTTGACCCATATCAAGATATTGCATTGTATAAACACTACTGGCCTCATTTGTTCAGTCCTGCTACCCCTTCTCTCTCCCTGCCCCCACAACTGTATCCTTCTTTACCAGTCCTTTTCTCAATACTGTGGGACCTATTTATATATTTATAAGTTCAGAGTTTAAGGACCAAACAAGCGAGCTGTCCCTTCATTTGAGGCATGGAGGGATTACAGTGGAGTGTGTGCTTCCTTTCTGGATGTCCTTAGAGTGGAAATCTCTTTTATGAGGTGTCTCGTGGAGTCAAAAGCCCCTTTTGAAGTGCGAAGAGGAAATGAAAAATTGCACGGCAAAGGTGCCTCCTGTCTGACAAAGAGGAGTTTGCAGAAAAACTCCAGCTGTCCCAGATGAAATGGGGAAGGGAGGGAGTGAACAGAAATTAAGCAGAGGTTTCCATGTCAGAAATTTGTCTTGCACACATACATGCATGTACCACATTGTGGTAGGTGTGCATTATATAGGAAGCAGGGAGAATACTGTGATAAGCAGCCTTCCATGATGTGCATTCCCAGGTCCTGAATACAATGAAAGCAGATGTCAGTGGATGGCACAGAATTTTCCAAGTTTTAAACCAGATACTTCCACTTTGGTAAACCAGTACCTCATTCTAGACTAGGCCCCTCTGTGAGACCATCTTGAACATGGTTATTGCCGTGTGATAATTAGAGAGAAAAGGGCTGGATGCTAAGGGAACCTTTGAATAGCATCTCTTATTATGAAAAATTAAGAAGTCTGATTTCAATTTTCCCCTTGCAAAAAGGCAAGATGAATAACTCTATCCAAGTGCAATTAAGAAATCATAATGCCGCCCTAATTTTTAAAGAACCAGAGAGCCATCTTTTTTTAAAGATGCTTTAAGCAGAAAAGATTATATTCAGATTGGGTGGCAACATTGTGTCAGTCTCTTTAATGATGATAAAGAGTAGTTTGTAATATTTGTTACAAAATGTCCATTTGCATCCCCCTGTAAAGCCATCTGTCTTTGGCCTTTCCAGAAGATGTCATCATCCCGCATTCGGGATGGGAGAAGAACAGGATGCAGATTACTCTTATGCACCTGATGGCTATGTCCTGATGGCTGCAATTCCAGCCCCAGCACAGCCTGGGACGCTTATGCCGGGCTGTGCTGCGGAAGGAAGAAGCATGGCCATTGCACCTCCTCCATTCCCACATGCAGCTGGTGTAGAGGGGGGCACTCTCGTTGCATTTGCCTCCTGGAAGAGGGTCTACTGGGATCCCCGCAGGAAAGTGCCAAGATCCAATAACCTGGGGAAAAGGCCTTTGTCTTTCTCACAATTGGCTTTGATAGCATTTAGGAATGCTGCAATGTACCTCTCCTAAGAAACTTTGTAAGCTTTCATTGAAGAATATTAATGCCAAAAGAAATGCAATAAATTGGCTGCAAAATACTATGATTTTATCTCATCCATACTGTGACCTCTGTTTACCTGGCTTGAATCAGCAATGTGAGTGATCCAGGAAACATTGCTCTTCTTCTCAAATGTTTATTCTCACAAACCCATTAGCTAGAGAATGTTCATGAGCTCACATATTTTACCACGTGATCCTTCTCTGTTTAGGATTGCTTCTGTGACCAATGGCCAAACGATCATGGCAGCCACTTTTTAAATAGTAAATGTCATACAACTGGCAGAAGACAATATTTAACTCATTCCCTACCCATCTTTTCACATTCCTTTGGTGAGAGTCCAAATGTTTATTAAGCAATGTTTCTGCTGGTCTGATGTTAACAGCCCTTTTAGAAGCGATTTTCTTGTTCTAAAAGAGTCATTGGGGTATTGCACACAACTGTGTGTTATGTCCAGCTGGATCCTAATCTGAAAAGAGGCTATGAACCAATGAAAGCCAAAATTCTCAAAGCAGCACCACCCAGGGGAAACAAATAAACAGTATTCTAAAAGGTGATATTTCAAGGGTGTTCTAGCAGGGATGGAAAAAATATGAAGAAATAGTTTAAAAAAAGTTACTTCTGTGCAGAAAATAATTTTCTTGCATGCATAAAAAAAAATACTGCACAGAAAATAGACATTTCTGGGCAGGAAACTTGTTTTCTGTGAAGAAATGTTATTTTACTTTTTACACAGTTTCTAGCAATGCCTCTAGCTGCCTGTCAGTATTTTGATCTTCCAGATCAAAACTGGACAATATTTTGTACAGCTTTGGTGGTAAAATATTTTCCCTCAGTCAAAACTAGAGACGAAACACTTCCTGACTGAGGACATTGGCCACCTAATAGTTGAATACTACTTGTTGATGACATGAATTGGATTGAAAGGAAGGAATAATAGTGGTGGTGGGGAGTGTGAGAAATTGAGCTAAATTGGAAAATGCCCTATCTCCAAAACTTCAGAAATACAAGTAGGAGGAAATATACTTCCCTTTCCCATTCTCTTTTTTTTTTTTTGAGGAGGGGGTTGGGTGTGTATGTGTATTTGTATTAATACAGCATACATCTCAAAGGGTTCTCTAGGTAGGATACCTGCAACTTGTCAGATGATGTGGCAGGACTATTAAATTGTGGTAAATGAAGGTGGTTCTTTTATATTTTGTATTCAGCAACAAACTCACAGAAAGGGTAATAAGTGTGGTGTGGATAATAAATGTGGATCAAACTGTGGCAGATGCAGAAAGATTGAACATCCAATGTTTTTCAACTGAGCACCCAACAATACTGTACCCTACCACATCCCATGGGCTCCACAAAAGCCTACTGGGAGAAAGAAATAGCTAAGGGCTTCTTTCAAATGGCACCAAACATTGAGACAGTCTAGCAATGTATTAACATCCCACCCATAAAGCACCAGTCTTTACCTATAGTAAAATCATCTCCTGAGACTAGAAACCAGAACTGCCAGCTATAAAACTCATTCTTCTCATCTCTCCCTTAACTAGCCATTTTCCCTATATTGAGAGCATAATGTCTTGATTTCACAGAAACGTTCATCAAGATCCAGCATCGTTGAATGTGAAATGTCATGACAAAGCTCCATCATCATAGTTATGGTGCTACTCTCCAAAACCTCACCTTTTCAGCCTAGCAATGTCCCACCAAAGGGTTTTGAGACAGTGCATATTAGGATGCTGGGAAATAATATCTGCAGTGCTCTGCCAGTTGCAGGGCATATCAAGAGCAGACAGCTGGAAAAATTCCTCAGGTTCTGATGCAACTTCTTGTCTCAAGGCACCCTACAACCAAGAGAGTGCTGCAGACATCATATCCCAGTGTCCTGTTATCCAGCACTTAGGAAACCCTATGGTGGGGGCTCTTCCAGCTGAAAATGTGACTTTGAGAAGTCACATTTGGTTGTTGACAACTGTGAACATGAAACCCCAGCAGTTATGAGACTATTAAGTCCAGTGTACAACTCCATAACTACTGAAAAGGATGCCTGTCATTGTCTTTAAGTCTTTCTGCCTCCAAATCATGAATCAAACTTACTTAGATTCAGATTCAGTAGGCTATAGGAAAGGCCTGCACTGATTAGGATATCTTACAAATCTCTTTGAAAGAGGCCGATTCAGTTCAAGATTCAGCTACATCTGAAGCACACCTCCAACTTCACCTCTCCCTTTTTCTCTTAATATCAGTTTGGATCGGGCCATTCTGTCCCTTAGATAATCAACCCTGTATCATTGAAACTTGAGTTTTCTCCCACTGTACTTAGGCTTCCAAAGACTATCCTACCATTAACCTAGTGCCATCTCTGCTCCTTATCCTGAATAGTTCCACAATGTGAAAAATCTCATAGCACTTAATCACTCATTCCTTTCTTGTCATAGACAGAAAAAAATGTGAGTATTCTGTACATACTTGCACCTGCAGGTGCTAAACCAACTCCCTCAACAACAGCAGATTTGAAAGCAGCCTTGGATGGGATCACTGAGGAACCTGACTCTCTCATGGAGTCAGAAGAGGAGTCTGAGTGACAACTCAGCCAAGGAGGGCATCATTATTCAAAGGTACAGGAACAGGCAGCTTCCCATTGACAAACAATACATCTGGAAACACCAGGCTTCTTGGGAGTAAGAGGTCTTCTCAGGAATAAGAGTCTCCTCAAAATCATAAAAAAAACTTAAATTTGGCACAAATTCTTGGAGCCAATTTCTTGTGGGGCTCTGAGGGCCCTGTCTACTTCAGTTTTGGCCTTTTCCCTGCTGAAACAATACAGGTCTTGCTTCCAGGAAACCCAGTTGCCTCATGAACCTTTCTTGCTCTGAACTCCTTCCTTCCAGATCCCTTTTTCTGAAATGGTTCCTGTCCCTTTCTTTACCATTTATTATTTGGCTCTGCCTACAGACTGTTTTCACAACTGCACTGCTTTTCCAATTTGACCTTGGACCATAATTGTGTTCAGCCACCCTACTGATGGGTGTAAGATACAGTAGGATAGGAATGGAAGGAGCTTCTGTCTTCCTCTCCATAACACCTTGGTGTTTAATACTTACTGCTTCCCAAAGCCCAGAGGAATAGGATATAACTGTCCTTAGGCCCTAGAGAAGGAAGTGGCTCCCACATCAGCATTGCTCTTTACAGATGGAATGAGTTGTATGACCATCACGTTCTATGGATAAGGCACTTTCTTTGCGTTCCCATATCTTTGCTTCAATGGTAGGACTGCACTGTAATTCGTTAAATATTTGCCACTATAATTGAAATGAAACAAATAATTTTTTTAGGGAGTTGTCTGTTAATTTTTTTTATTGCGGTAACCATCTATTATTTCATTGCAGTTATTGACATATGAATATGGGTGGTACCCTGCATTCTTCAGAAAGCCATACTAGCCTTTGGAAAGTTGGTGATCCTAGGGTCTGTTTCAGTGGGAAATGGTTCTAACTTTAAAAGGAGCAAGGAAAGCAGAAACACATGAAAGAGGAATTTCTGCTGTCATGGAACATCTCTTAAATAACATGGGATTCATGGATCTCATTTTGAATGAGTTCTATGGATCCAGTTTTGCACTTTACGAAAGAAGACTGAGAGATGCTTCTCTCACTTCTTTAGCACGCAAATGGGCTCTTGAAGAACTGTTTGACAGAGGATTATCTGTCAACACCGGGCACACATTCTGTTTTAAAAATAACCAGAATGCTCAAGTCATTTTGTCACATGCTATGGAAAGTATTGTAAACTGGCAATTAAAACCATGAGCATGGCCATTTCAAAGGGCCAGGGTAAATTGTTTATCCTACAAAGACAAACAATGCTATTGGTTTCTCCAAACAAGTTGGCTGTGTTGGTGAGTGGGAAGTCTGGGAATAGCTTGTCTGAGGATATATGACACAATTCCTGTAAGGCAGTTCTCACTGTTGTTTACTAGGCTTCCCTCACGTTCAAGTAGAGAGTAACATGCTCTTTTTTTCTTCTTCCGGATTGTAAACACTGAAGGCCCACCTTTGGGCCTTGGCACAGTAACTCTATTACAGAAGTGCTCAAGAGATGGCCAACATTCAACTATGGAGAGAGACAAAAAAGGGATAGAGGCACCAATGGAAGTTATAAGTATTTATGGAGCAACTGCAACCATGGTATAGGCATGAAAGTATTGTACCACCATACACTGAGAGATTATGACAAAAACTAGTATGTATGTTTGGGAAAAGCATGTAGCACACCCCTCCTAGGCCTAAATACCTTAAAAGCACTAAATCCCATGTGGAAGCTAAGCAGTTAGTATTTGAGTGGGAAATTGCCAATGCTGCTGTAGGCTATGTTTCAAAGGAAGAAACTGGAAAACCCACCTCTGAGTATTCCTTGCCTAAGAAAACCCTATGAAATTCATGGGGTCACCATAAGTCAAAAGGCAACTTGAAGGCACACACGCGCGTGCACGCACGCACCTCTACTGTACCATTTTAATATCTAAGTGTTTGGTTGTGTGGTGGAATCCTCCATTCCAGTAAAACCACTATCACCACTGCTTTTCTTCAGAACGATATTCATAGAGAAAGCTAGTTTAAAATTTGTCTGCTAGAAACCTTAGCTTTACTTTAGTACAGGATTTTTGTTTGTTTTTTGTTAAGTGGGAGTAAATTTTGGAATTAGTCCTCCATCTGTAAATGATGTGGCCCCCTCATGATGTTCCTTTTCTGCAAATGCAGATTGGTGCAAAATGATGGGATATAAGACAGTGTGTTGTGTGGGATATGATATATTGGTGGAGGAGAGTCAACTGGACAGCTAAAATAGCACACCTGAGGCAAGGGGACTGTAATGTTTCTGAAAGAATTTTTTTTCACGGCCATGGTTTCACAATGCCTTCAGCTCAGTGTAGATAGTTCATTTGTATTAGACTAACATGGTGTACTCATTTGAGTGTTGGACTAAGACTCTGAAGACCAGAGTTTGAATGCCTGCTTGGCCATGCAAATCTAATAAGTGACCTTAGGCAAGTCACACTCTCTCAGCCTCAGAGGAAGGCAGTGACAAATCCTCTCTGAACAAACTTTGTTGAGAGAATCCTGTGATAAGTTCACCTTAGGATCACCATAAGTTGGAGACAACTTGAAGACACAAAAACAAAACATTCAATTCAATTAGAATTCTGGGAAGAAAGCTGGAAAAAGACACAAAAATTTACAGTTGCCCAGAATTTGAAAGAGAACTACTACAAGCTGTTCCATAGATGGTACATGACACCAATTAAGTTGAAAAAGATTTACAATACTGGTACAGGACTCTGTTGGAAATGTCAGAAAGAGGTCAGTACAATATATCATATGTGGTAGACATGTCCCAGAGCTAAGAAATATTAGACCGATGTACATAATAAAATTTGTGATTTATTGAAAATACAATTTGTTAAAATACCGGAACTTTACTTGTTAAATATGACAAATGTATTTGATGGTACTGATACTAAGAAATATTGGAGAATAATTCTGTTTATGATAACAACAGCTAGGATAGAGTACGCAAAGCTTTGGAAAACTCAACAGATACCAACTATAGAACAATGGTAGGGAACATTTATAGAAAACAGAAATGAAGATATTTTGTCACAGAGATTAAAAGGAAAATCAGAAGAGGAGATTAAGAAGGAATGGCAGATAGTAATGGAAAATAGCTGGGTAATGTTGAATGAAAATGAGTAATTCATGACTAGGATTTGAAATGAGGAAGCTACAGTAGTAAGTCATGGAACTGTAATGAAGAGATTGAAATACGAGAACTGACATGTGACAACATAATTAAAATGCAGTACAAATAGAGATAGAAGTATTAAGAGGTATTGAAAATAAATTCTAGATCAGTGTGGAAGATCAAAAATATGTAATGTCCTATTACAGTAACAATTGTTTGTTTTATATGTGAAACTGAATAAAATGATTTAAAAAACAAACAAACAAAGCAAAGTAATTCTGGTTTGGGATAGAGCAAACACAAGCTATCTGGGAGCTTCTCTGCTCAGATGGTGACAATGGCGGTGAGCTAGGCTCTAAATGATCCATCTGAAGGCATTAACATTAACCCTGGAATGAGAGGTCCCTGAGATTCCTCACTTTAGCCATTGAAGGTCAACAGGACCGCTGCTTGGGAAGAGCATCCTCTGTGAAGACTGGCTTCATGAGTTAGAGCCCTCATTTTGAAAAGTGAGTAAAGGAGGGGATTTATCTCAGATCTGGAAGATAGCAGCTGCCAAACCTCTTATAAAACAGTGAAGGAAGGAAAGTGAGTAAATTGGAAGGAAGTGATAATACCGCTCATGGTGGGTCTTGTTTTTGTTTTGTGAAATTGATATTCCAATATTGGATATATTGACAATTGCCTGGATTGATTAAGAAGGGGGAAAAGAATAGTGACATTATTTGGTGCTTTTGCCCCTTTCTTTTTCTTGATTTTTTTTTTAGTTGCTGACAGTGGATTTTTTTTCCTTTTCCTTTTCCTTTTTTCCTTTTTTTCCCTCTCTTTCTGTCATTACTATTTTTTTTCTCTCCTTGCCATTACTAGTCTTACAGATAATATGAATGCGTGATTTTTGGGAGGAAGTCCCCCTTTTTTTCCTCTCTATTTTTGACTTTCATGATTGAGGAGTACATATTGTTATTTTGCTGCTTGCTTGCTCAAATAATTTAAAATTATCTAGCCCTGATGATAGATGATAGGTGCCATAGTGATTTTTTTTTTTTTTTGCCAGATAGTTGCCCTTGTATCTGCATTGCTGACACTCTTAATTAATTAGCCAGTACACAAGTGTTTATTACCTCCCCTTGCATCTGGCTTTTTCTACTGCTTGCAAATATATATATATAGAGAGAGAGAGAGGGTTAAAATGAATAGTAAGAAATCTAAAATTTGAACTAAAAATATGTCTGTTCACGAGGAAAATGAATTAGCAATTAAGACAGAATTTGGGATAATGAAGAAAGTTAAATATTTGGATACAAATTTAATTACAGATAGCGAGCAATAGTATGAAATAATTACGTAAAGGTATAAAACAATATTTTAAAAAAGGCTCAGGTAGATGGCACAATATGAATTTGTCACTATTGGGTAGAATATCTGTGATTAAGATGAGTGTGTGGCCAAAACTGATGTATTTGTTTGGACCTTCTCAGTTATACTTTCCAATACACCATTTAAAACTTGGCAAAAAGAGTTGACAAAATTTGTATGGTTTGGTAACCGAGAATCAAATGCAAATTAATGATTGATGCAAAAGAAAGGGATGAGATGGGTCTACCTGAGATGAATTATATTTTGAATCTTCATGTTTAGTCTAATCAAACGATTGTATCTTATTAGAAAACAAAAAGGTACTAGAGTTAGAAAGTTAAAATTTGGTTGGCATGTGTAACTTTGGTATGGGAAAGTAAAAATGAATGTGGAATTTAAGAACCATATTAGGAGAGCATTTTTAACAGTATGGGAGAAAACATAAAGATAGATTCGGTGGGAAAATACCTGGCTGGATCTCACCACAAGAAGCATTTCATGGAAGGTAATTAGGAAGCCTGCAAAAATGGTTAAAATACTCTATTTTACTGGAAATGGACTAAGAAGGATGGAAATTTAAAGACCAGCAATTAGATGAAGAAAGATACAAGATACAATAGTTCCTATTAAGAGAGACATTTGGGGAAAATAAAACTATATTTAATTTTAAAAAAGGAGAAACAGAATTTGAGATGGTGATCTGTAGGGAAAATATTAATTTGATAACTAAAATATATAAATTATTGTTCAGATTTGAAATAGAGGAGGAACAAATTAAAAATTGTATGGTGAAATGGGCAAAGAATATAGGCCATTCTATTTGACTGGAATATTGGGAGAGGATTTTGGAAGAGAGATTAACATTCACTTGCTGTTATGATTATAAAGTGAATTTCTTTAAGATGATGTACTGGTGGTATTTGACACCTGATAAACTGGCTAAAATTTACAAAATATAAATAAAAAAATGTTGGAAATGCAATAAATAAGTGGGTACATTTTGCCACCAATGGTGGACTTATAACTGGTTATTAATTAATGGAAAGATACTCAAAAAAAGGGGTGCTGAAATAGTATTTAGACCTGAACTCTTCCTTTTAAATATGATAGATTATGAGGATAAAATTGAAAGAGAGAACAGAATTTTGTTATTTTATTTGACAACAGCAGCAAGATTAATATATACTAAATATTGGAACTAGAAGCAGATTCCAAGTGTGGAAGAATGGACTGAAAAAGTCATGGAAGCAGCTATATCAGATAAACAGACAAACTGGTTAAAGGGAAGTTTGGTACAAATTTATCTTCAAAACTGCCAGCTCATTATATTATATGTTAAAGCCAGATTTGGCGACAATGCAAATATGGGTTTTGATATTCAGTATATATGATTCCCTCTTTGTCAGCGAAGGAGTTATACATATGGGAGTAATTTAGAGAGGAGAATTTATATGTATTAGGTACTGCAAGCAGTGATGAATGGGAAGTTAGAGGTGTGGGTTGGGGAGGGTGGGAGATGGAGAAAGTAATATGCAGATTATGTTCATTGTTAATATGCTCTGTTATGTGAGAGAAAATAAAAATAAAACAAAGTAAAGCAAAAACCACTCTTTTTGTAGTTTAAATAACTAGAAAATAAATGTTATAGTATGGTGGGTAGCATGTAGCCCTCTAGATGTTGTTGGACTATAATTTCCAGTATACCCAATGGTAAGAGAGGAATAACAATCTAATAACATCCATCTCTGATCTACAGCTTCTAATCTTTGTATGGCCCAAGATACTCTTATTTCCAAAAAATCTTTCTGGACCTCTGAACACAATAGAGAAGGAAATAATGTGGCCAGAGAGGTAGGAATTGCAGAACTAGTACAGCCAAATTATAGGTTGTTTCCAGATTGTATCATTTCTGTAGAATGCCATCATAAACTTCCCACACACAGTCTTTCCTTATGGAATATCTTAACTGTGATGACATCTCAGAGCATCTGCAAGATGTTCATATTTAATCTTATTCAGGGAATGGGATTCAGATGGTCTTTGAAACAAATAGGGATTTTGTAAAAGGTGTTCTTTTGACTGTCCAGAGGTAGAGTAGATCCTTAGTGAGTTGGGTGATGCCTCATAGGGAACATAGATTGGTTTGATGCAGAGCTGATACTTATGATCATCCCAAGAAGTGCTTGATCAAAGTTTCAAATATGAGATTTGCCTACAGAGCCAACTGGTGGATCTCACACAAAAGAAGTGGCAAAGCCACTCCTGATTTTACTGCTGCTCTTCCCCTGCAGCTGCTCCAAGTTGAATGGAAGATCGGCTAATGCCAAAACTCTGGAGGAAGAGATTCCAGTTCCCATTCAGCCTGGAGCAAATGAGAGAGAGGAAAGGATAACCAGGAGTTGGTCATTCTTCCGGTGCCCACCCCTGCTGCCCAGATTGACTTTATCATTTACCTTCATCTCCAGCATTTCCTTGACTTTTCTTTGTGCTGTACTTCAGGGTCTCTTCCAAGTTCAGGTCAAATGGCCCAGTGTAAGTAGCTTTGAACTCTGACCTAGGTGGCTCTCAAGAGATTGAGGTTCAAACCAAGGACGGATACTGCCTATGAGAGAAGGCTCCCAATCCATTCAGCCCAAGGTAATAGTCATTGCAGTCATACAAGATTATTGCTTCTCTTTAGAGGAACACCTGCACAATGCATCTGAGCAGATTTAGAAAGCAGTTTAGCTTTCATGCCCTCTGCACAGCTTTTTGTGAGGTGACCAGGACTGAAACCAAAGGAAAAGAACCAAGAGGTAGAATGGGCATGGCTACTATCCAGGAATAGAGCTTTGCTAGAGAAAAAAGTGATGGCCCTTCAGGCAAATGGTACTATAAAGAGTAATATCACCCAGGTTTATTAGTGCTTCTGACATTAGAATAATGATAGTTGGAGGTCATATCAGAAAAGGTGCACCAAAAGATTAAACACGTTAATTGAGATTTTCAGTATTTAGCCTATTTACATGCAGAGGCCAGCCTTCAGCAAGCTAATTAACAGACCTGGGTACAAATAAGGCTTGATGTTGCCTAGCAACAAAGTAGAGCCTAGAATTTTCACTCCAGCTTAAGATCCTGTATGAATGTTAATTAAGTTCTGTTACTTGTGCTGTGTAGAGGTGTCTCATTGTGTGCCTTCTTCGTAGGTGAAGTTTGGCAAACCTGTAGTTTGGACTCAGCTTTCAGAAACTCTTATATCAAATAATGTGCTAAAATTTAGCAGCTAAGTAATTAAATCCCTAAGCGTGATGTTAAATTGCAGTTAAAATGTTGTCACTGCCAGCTTTCTCACCTTCCACTTCGTACAACACTCTTGAACAAACACATTGAGTCATATTTGAGCGAGGGGAAAGTGGGGAAAACTCTATGTCATTTTTGTGCTCCCCCAAAAAAGAAGGAAGGAAGGAAGGAAGGAAGGAAGGAAGGAAGATGTAATTACGGGAAGTTCTGGCCAGTATTGTTTTCTTTGCCAGAATATTTTTCTTTATTCCTTTGCCAAGATATTTTATTTTATCTTACTGAAGAAAGTCATAGGGCAACTCACCTCTCCTTGTGCAGAGCAGCACTATTTTATGGAACTTACTACCAAACCAAAGGCTGCTGAGGATTTTTGCATACGTGAGTTGACAACCTGTTTACCATAGCCTATTACTTTCATTACAGTGTAGGCCATCTGGCTTGTTTTTAAAGAGGATGGCCCTATATTTGAAGGCATCTTCTTTGTCAGGAATGGGAATCATGTGGCCCTCTGGATGTTGTCTGATTACAACTCCCAGCATTCATCTTCATTGATTATGCTGGCTAGGACAACTGGGACTTGCAGTCCTACCAATTCCTGGAAGGCCACATGATTTCAAACCCTGCTCCATTAGAAAGGATGTTCAATCCAAGTCCTGTTTCAAGAATGAAAGCCACAAGAATGAGGCACTGAGGTTTCGATGTTTTATGCACCTGGGTCATTTGCAGGGAGAGGGGCAATGTCTTTCCTCTTTTATGTGTCTATGTGTGTGGTATACTTTCACAGTAGCTGTGCACAAGGCGCAGACACTGACTACACAGTGGATAGGGAATATAAATCTAAGGGCAGATATGCCACCTATCCCCCATGACTGAGAACTATGTAAAAATTACCTTCTGGAAATTCTGGAGCAACAAAATTACTTTGTTGTGAGATGAAGAAAGCAATGGGCTAAGTGATTAGAGATGGTGAAATTAGGGGCCAAGGCTTGCTTTTGTTGTTGCTGTTGTTGTTGTTGCTGCTGCTGTTGTTGTTGTTGTTAAACAGTCATGGAAATATGTTGTATGTTGGATCCAAAGCTGCATCTAAAAATTTTTCATGGGAGGGCATATCAGCAAACATTCCTTAATGTTATTTCAAGAATTTACATAAATTTCATTTCTGTAGTTCTCCATCCCAACTTTATCTCTCATCCAATCTCAGGGTAGGAGAATATTAGGTAGATCTTCTCAGTTCAATCAGAATTCTTGTAATGAGTTAACCCATCCTTTTCAGACTAAGTTAACTAGGTATCCAAAATCAAAGCTTTTCTACAACTAGGGCTTCCCTGTTCAGTAAAATCATTTTAGTTTTGTTGCTTCTTGTTCATATCTCTGGAATGATTTCCCTGATTCATTACATGAATTAGCCACCACTTACGGTAGAGAGTGTCAGGAAAGAGGCCCTTTCATTCCACAAAGTTAGAGTACTATGATTCTACATTCTATGGAATCTCAGAGCTTTTAGTTTGATCAGAGACACCAGAAGAGCTCTCCGGTTAGAATTCAAAATACTCTTCCCTAAATTTTAAATCTCAGGATTTCATAAGATGAAACCATGACACTTAAAGTGGAACCATTGTGCTGTAATTGTGTAGTGGAAAGGGTCAAATGTGCAGCATTGGAAAGGTCAGATAGCCCTCCACCCATTGCAAGGAATTTGCTTTTCCTGAACTCTCAACATCATCAGGTCCTTTGTCCCTGAAAAGAACAGACAGGAAAGTACATGGAATGGCCAGCAGACTGAGAATCTTGCCTCCTAGCATCTGCTGTCTGTGACAGAAGTATGATCCAGCTATGAAAACCAAAAGGCAAACTTCACTGTATGGATGGGTGTTTGTGTGACATTTCACAGAAAGACGTATTTCCCTTCTTCCCACTTCTCACTCTCCAAATAGCTTCCCAGGCAGAAGGAGGGGGGCACTGGACAGTGGAAGCTAAAGTGGTGACAAGGCAATGCTTTCACAATTTTTATTAAGAGGAAGGGAGTCTTTGATATAATAAGACAACATCCACTAAGTGATGCAATCCATTTATTTTGGCTGGCCCTTTTCCTTGCCTGAGAGCTGTGTATTATTAGAGGGTGGTGCAATACTTACCCTTCTTTTGTTACACAGGCCCCAGGGTCAGTTGTTTCTTTCATTCTCCTCTCCTCCCCTCCATTTTGCTCCAGCAGTGACATGACTTATACATTTATCAAACAATCCTTCAAAATGATACCTACCAAAGTGGCCTCAAACCTCAGGCACCTTCCAGACCAACCCAATCAATGATAGCTGCCTCCCTGGCAGAACAATCTTTGGAGATCCTACCCAACCATAGAAAGAAAGTTGGTTGTTGACAAAGCTGGGGAGTGGGGAGAGAACATTTTCACTTTTACAGCATGTCCTGAGAGTGAGGAGATTTTCTGCAAAGCAAACCTGAGAATAATGCTGATGTCCTTCCTACTACATGTAATGGATCAGTAAAAGCATTAAATGTTACAGTAACTATCTCTCCTTACTTTAATTCAGCATGTCCTTAGCACCAGATTGTTCAGTCTAGATATTCATCAGGGAGTAGAGTTCCATTGAAAACAAGAACATGCAGCCACAACCTAAAGACATGCCATTAGTTGTATCAAGATAATTTTTCCATCCTTTGAAATTCCTCAGAGGTTTTACCTGGTAAAAAAAGACATTGTAAATCCAAATGGAATTTTATGCTGGAGAAATCTAATGATCAGCTAACTTACCTAAGAAATTTTACCACTTTTTTCTTGGGATTTGGTGGTTCTCAACTTAGGGCCTTTCTGCCCTACACTGTTATAGGGAAAGGCCTTTAAAATTCTCAGCCAGAGAGCTCTTTGAACTCAGTAAACTACAAACCCCAGAATTCCACAGCATGTTGAAAGTAAACTAATAGCACTATAACAATATAGTGTGCAAATGGCCTTAGCCACCTTTCCAGCTTGTCAATATCCTTCTTGTAGTGCCCAGAACAGGACACAGTATTCCAAGTAAGGTATGACTACTGTTTCCTGCTGCTGATGGTACTGTGGTATCCACTAGCCCCTGATGTTCACTCAGGCAGTAGGATAGCTACCAGACTCTTGCTGGCATGTGTATGCATGATTATGATACTGTGGTGCTACTTCAATGGGTCAGACATTGCATTATAGCTCTTTCTATCTCCAATATTGCTGGGGACTTCTGTGAGCAATGGGAAGAGGAGGAGCAACCAATCCCTTCCTTTGAGTATGTCAATTGTACACTGGTTGTGGTCGTGGCACCAATAGCATTTTGTAAGAGAACTCAGTCAGTAGTCAAATCCTGGGTCATCACAGTGTCACCAGGCCCAGCACCACTAGCTAAGTCTGCCGCCAAGCAAGGAGGACTAGAAAAAGGACAATGGTTGCTGCAGTGGCACCACCAGCCCCCATCAAGAGGCCTAACTGAAAGGCACTGAGAAGAGCAGTAAGGATGAAAAGACTGTTTGAAAATACTCAGCAAACTGGTTGAATTTTCTGGTATGTTTAATTCATAAAAGCTGAGGAAGGGGACAATTCTCTGTGTGTGACAAAATATATATATATTTCTGCAGTTTAGGGGGAACAAAGAGGCAGGAGAAGGGGAAGGGGTGGAGAGCACAGAAAAATAATGCTATCCTTGAAACTTCTCCCTGATAGGTTGTTGGTTGTGGTCCATGCCCCTTAGCAAAGCTTTGGTGGCCACTTGCCAACAGCTAAACAAGAAGAAATTCACTGTCAAATGGGAGGACTATAATGACATACAATTTTGCACAAAAATTGTATATACTGATTTATATATGCAATCATAACGTAAATGGAAATACAACAATTTCACTCTAACAAGGGAAGCTGAACAAGAGACCTGTTTGCTGCTCAGGTGCTACCTGCTGATGGGCAATTTCAAGGCCGTTGCATTTGGACAGTCTCAATTAATTTTCCATTATCCCACTTTTTCAGCAGCCTTTAAAATGTCCTGGCTTCTTTCTCACCCTTCCCTTTGTCCTCAGCTTACTTCAGTCACTTCCAACTGAGTTCAAAGTGCAAAAATAGTTTGCACTTATCACATCAGGAGGGAGAAGGGAAAAGATGGAGTCTTGCCCTTTCCTGTTGGCTCAGGCAAAAGCAAACTAAGGCCATTTCTGCACCAGGCTTTTAAAATGGTGCAGAGCAACCTCCGACAGAGGTCTTCTGCACCGTAGAGTAGACTGGGACGGACTACTTTTTGTAGTTCCATACCTCAGTCCGGTTCTGCACGACCGACATTGGTCGCGCAGCATGCTTTTTAAAAACCTCTTTTTAGAGGTTTTTAAAAAGCACCGAGTGCGCGACTCTGTGCTGCTCCGTCGCCACAGCAGATTTGCAGGCGAGCTCAAGTGCGTGTCTGCAGATCTTCCGGGGGTGGGCTTTCAGCTGGTGAGCTTCTCCGGTTGGTGGAGAGCCTCCACCAACTGGAAGCCACCGTTTTGGATGCCGGAGCAGCGTGGAGCGACGAGCTTGCGCTGCTCCTCGTCGCGACGGACTCACCCGGATGCTCAGGATATCCGGTGAGTCCCGTTTTCGCGCAGCTCCTTCCCCACATCTGGAAAGGGCCTAAGGTAGCCTCCCACAGCTTTTGTGTTCTTTCTCATTAATAACTTTTGCCATCTTGACCACACTCTGATGTTAGTTAGTCATACATGTCCCAGTTTTCTTCTGTAAAACATTGTAGGGTATCCAAACTTGCTTAGCTTCAGCAGATGACAGCATCATGTGCTCTTTTAATTTGAGTTTAAAGTTCAGCATTATGCTACTGACTGGTGGTCTTCTGTGACAGATCTTATAAAGGTCACCCACAGATCACTCATTGGGATTCATTTTATGTTTTCCTCACTCATATCTCCATTCCTTCTCTTCCTATGAGCACGTGGGAGCTACACATGTGCATGAGTGAACACATGTGTAGCTCCCAGTAGTAATCCGAACAAATTGCTTTATCCCTGAATTTTATGTGTGAATAGGCAAGGGCTAAGTCATAATTCCCTTTATTTGACCACCCTCACTTGTTTTACGTACTTTGTTCTGAACAATAGATCTCAAGGTTAGAAAGGGCAATGTTCAAGCCTTATTTGGATACAGATCCAGGAAGAGATTATGATACACACACCCTTCAAGAGTCAGATTTTTTAAACATTAGGTATCTTAAACCCAATCCAAAGTGTTAATCAATACTGTTATACCCAGCTAATTTTACATTGCCTCTACCTAACTGAAGATCGGAGCTAGGAGGAAGAGCTTCCTGAAGATTATTTCCTTGTAATGGATATTTGTGGGAGTAGCTACTGTTTCACAGAAACGTGTATTTAATTTGCAGCAGACATTACGTCCATGCTACCAGCCTGGCAAAATCCATGCCAGAGATAACAAGGCAAAGGCTCTGGGCTGGCCCAATGCTTATTTGTACAAGACGTCAAGCCAGGGTTGAAAGGATTACACAACAGTCACACATGCACACACAGAAATCTATCTATCTATCTATCTATCTATCTATCTATCTATCTATCTATCTATCTACCTACCTACCTACCTATCTACCCATACATTTATCCATCCTTCTGTCTGATGGTGAACTCCAAATCAGATGCATTTGTAAGGGCTTAATTGTATGATTAAATCCAGTGTTAGTCCTATCTGGAATAGCTGAAATCCATGGTACTTAAATCAGTTCTGACCAGGGGTACATACACAGTAGAACCCAGAAGCTTGTACCATCTGATTTTCAGCTGCTCCAGAGTGCACTATTTTTGTCCACCTTAATGGACACCACCTCCCTCACAATCACCTTTTTGGGTAGGGTTTTGCTGTTGGGAGAGGAGTGAAATAGCATCCCAGCTTCAAAGACTTCAGTGGAAGGGGAAAAAAGTGTTTTGGATGAGTTCTTTTCAAGACTGAAGATAATTGGGGCAGGATTAGTTAGGGTTCCAAGAGCCATGCTAGACATCCCAAGAGCGACATGCAGTTCACAGGACCACCTCAGATTGTGACTAACAAGTCACATTCATTTGAACAGGTCTAGCATAGGTAGGACTACTGTTGATTTTGACCCTGGAAGGAATCATGCATTATTTTAGATGTTGTTAGGCTGCAAGTTCCATCAGCCACAGTCTACAACCCAATGGTGAGGAATGCTGGGAGTTGCAGTCCAGCATGTGGAGGGCTACATGATTTGCCCCCTTGAAAGGATATCTCAAGTATAGGACTCTAACCCCTGATTTAGTCCAATATTAAATAAAATAAACTAAAACACAGAGACTTTGCCTTCAGTGCTGTCCAAATGCAAGAGCTGATCCAGTAACATGGATGAGAGGTTTCATCACATGTAATAGAAGTACTACTCAGCTTTAATGCAGGGGGAGATGGCTTGTTTACCATTTTTATTTTTACTGTCATAGTCACAGGACAAACACACTCCAGCATCTCAAGGGTCCATTTGAGCATCCCAATGCTCCAGAAGAGAATACATCCACCAGATAAATGTTTAAAAAATTGAGAAAGGACAGTTAAGCTAATGATAGGTCGTTGCTTGCAAAGGGATGTAACCTTGCTAGTGTGTTGTGTAACAACGTCTTTTTCTTCAAACACTACATGAAAATTCCCACATTTGAGGAGCACAGTGTGGGAGGACAACTAGCCGTAATCATAACCAAAATAATCCAAACAAGGTGCAGCTTTTGGTTTAACTCGAACATTTATTTAGCATTCCATTTGTAAGCGTTTGAGTTCCTCTGTAAAGCAATCACTCCATGGAGCATTGAGAAATTTAGTTCACATGTTTAAGGCACAAGTTTCCATCCCAGCTCATGACCTGTACATGTTTTCAAAGGAGAAAGGAAAGTACAAAAGGCAACATAATATAATGGATTCAGAGCTGAGGCATCCAGCTGAAAGTTGATGTGCATGTTCGGAAATACTTATGAGGTTTTAAAGGAAGCTCCATCTTGATTTCTGCTTTCAATTTTAAGGAGTCTGAGGAAGATGGAAGCTGTACCTCAATGTGTTACTTTTCTTGAGGGCTGAACCATTCAAATAAACACTGGCATGTTCAAAGCATGACTCAAGACAGGGTCAGAAAATCCTCCTGTTTGGCATTACCACCATTTCCGACCTCAAGGGAAACTCCCAGATCTTGGAAAAGCATTTTTCATTTTTTTGGACTATAACCCAGAATTCTATAGTCAGCATAGTGTAATGGGCATATGGCTACAGAATTCTGGGAAGTGTAGTCCATTAAGTTAACTTTCCTAAACTCTAGAAAATCCTATGCTAATCTCTCACCCAGGATAAGTAATCTTGGACCCCAAAGGTGTTTGAGGTTACAACACCTTTGAATTTCTACAACAAATGGTCCTTAGTGGGGATTATGAGAAAAACAGTCCAACACATCTGGAGGGCACCAGCTTGTCTATGTATTTTCTAATTTAATTGTCAGTTAGATCCATTTTATAAAACTCCAATACGCTGGGAAAGATAACTGTTGAAAATCTGAAAGCCAGTTTTATACCCTTAGGACCCTACAGGAGACACATGAAGTGCTAAAAATCCCTCCTCTAATTCTGACGTAGCCCAAGTCTTCCTCTGGTTTTAGAAAATGGGTATTTTAATGTTTAAAAAGAGTACAAAGAGTCCTTGCAAAGTATTTTAACAATGAATTGCTGCTCCTGCAAATTTCCAAGAGAGGCACTTCATCCCATGTTTGTTCCAAAAAAGGGGGAGGTCTCTTTGGGACTGTATGCCAAAGAGCATGTATTTCTGAGTAGGTGCCTTAACTTTGATTGTAATCGGCTGCCCTTTTCTCACCTCCAGCTATGTGTATTCACCACTGATTAGGTACTCCTGAGGTGCTAGCCAGTGTACTGTAGTGGTTTGTGTGTTAGGATAGGAGACTGGGAGACCAGGGTTTGAATGGAGCCATGGAGACCAGCTGGGTGAGTTTGGGCAAGCCACTCTCAGAGGAAGAGCATGAAAAAAATCCCTCTGAACAAATCTTGTCATGAAAAATCCATGATAGGGTCACAATCAGAAATGTCAGAAGTGACAGCAAAGTCCCACTGAAGTTCATGAACAAGACTTCTAAAAAGACACACAAGGACTGCACATCATTCTCCTGAAAGCTACAAAAAGGAAATTTCATTTTGCTGGAGGACCAGTTTTTGAGTACCAAGACACACTGTGCAAAAGTACCCCACTTTTACTGTGGAGCGTCACTTTTTGCAATTTGTGCTTAAGAGAGATCTGTTAGTTTCTTCTGCAGAAAAGAACCTTATTTGTTTTTGCTGATTAATCTAGCACCAGTGCCAGACTAAACCACATGTTAAAAAGCTCACAAGTTTCATAACAATAAACATGAAAGATGACGGTGTGTTGACTGGGGGAAAGTATGACACCAGTGCAGGGTTATGATTGGAGCCTATTTGAGACACTTTTCTACCAGAAAAATAAATATGAGTTGAGTCCACAGTGAGTGAAGCAAAGTAACCAAGAAAGGGAAGAAAGTGGAGACAAAACAAAGAGGTCAACTACGTTGTTGGATGATTGTGAGTTAATAGTTTCTGCAGGGGACAATTTGTGTTGGGTTTTCCTTGCACTGATTGAGAGGTTTGGACACTGCCTTAGCAGCAAGAGTCAAGTAAGGTCATGAAATGTGGAAAAAAGAAAACAATGCCAAAAAGAAGAAGGGGGAAAATATCTAAACAAATTTAGAGGATAAAAGATCTTGAATGATGCCAACATCTTAGCAAAATACAAGTCAAAACAGAAGTTTCCAAGAATGGAGATGCCAAATGTTTTCTTCTTAAATCTTAGGAACACAGAAAGCTGACTTATACCAAGTCAGACCACAGATCTCACTAGCTCAGTATTGTCTCCTCCTGTGGTTTCCAACATGGTGCCCATGGGCACTAGTGTGCCTACATATGCCTCTCATGGTTCTTACCAGGCTCTTTTCCACTCCTGTTTTTTTTTAAAAGTCTGAGGCTAGTGTGCCTCCAAAAGAAATGCCATCTCTTTCTCAGTGTGCCAACACTTTATTTTCTGCTTGGACTCTGTCTTGAGCCAAGCTGATTGGTTTTGAGTGCTTCCTCATTTTCCTTTCTCTTAAAGGGATATTGGAGTAGGAAACTGTTTTGTTTGTTGTTTTTGTTTATACGGAGCTCATCTCCTTTCTTATCCTATGTATGATTTGTTGTATGCCAGCCTAGGTCACATGCTGAGAGAAAGGCATGATCATCTTCAACATCCTCCTCCTTCTCATCATCTCAGTTTTACAGAGATGTAGCATGGGGAGTAGCAAATCTACACAGCTGCTTGGGGTTGTGCAGAAGTTTTTCTTGTGCTGAACCAAAAATAGGGTCCCACACCTGGATGGATCCCATACAACCTGATGAGACTGTGGGAAGAATCACTGAAAAACTGAGAATGGATTTGCTTCCCTTGGAGGAATGAGTCAACTGGCCATCCAGTGCTGTGTAACCATCACAGGAGCTGAGAGCTCAGATGGAATCCAAAACTTAAACATTCAGCCACTCTATCCAGCTATGGGGAATATCTCTTGTCCAGTATTTGGTAATCTTTTGCATAGTATTTTGTAATTTTTCAGATAGCCTAATAAAAGGTGTTACCTTTATATGGATTTTGATTCCCTCCCCCAAAATTGCCAACATGACTACTTTGGCTTTTTGTGTGATGTGAAGTTTGACTGATGGCACAAGGCCAGCCAAAAGGTTTTATGGCCAAGAAGAGTTTTTGACTTCGTTCAACTAAACCTAAGCCAAATGCTGCGTGCTCCTCTGTTCCTTTGGAAACAATCAATTGATAAAAGTGTTCTTCTGCAAAGAGACGTAAGTTATTGGGTAACATGCACTTATGTCTCTTCCTATAGGAGTGAGGTGAACAAAATGGCAGGATGCAGGGCACTTTGTAGTGAGCTGCTACAAAGTTTAGTGAGGCTGCCACTGCTCTTCAAAACACACCATTGAATTCAGTGGTATGGCCCACATGCTCTCACAAAACAGAGCTGGACTTCCAACTAAAGTTAGTTGTGTCTGGACTTATCAAAGGCAAGCAGAAGCATTAATAACTTGTTCTACCAATTTCAATGGAATTTTGTAACAACTAATTTTATGTGGACTTGTTTTGTGCTTATGCTCAGGACATGCACATTGGGGAAAAGCTCCTCCCCATTTGAACTGACACAACACTAATCGTACACGTGTGAACAATATTCTATGAAAGGTTGGTATTAGGAATGTAGCTGTGGGGGGCAGCTTCCCTTCCGAATAAGAATTTACCACCAATGAAATTTTTCTTCATTCTCCAAATTTCTAGCATTTGCAGAAAGCGAGACATTGAATATCATCCATACCTAGAACTCATATGTTTGTTGTGTTCACATTCCTTTGGTAAATTTGCTTGCCCCCTTTCTTTGGATGTCTAAATTGTACTCAACTGAAGTTTTAAGTTATTTAATGGCAGTAACTTGGGAACTAAAGGGGCAAAATTTTTATGGGGGGAATAATGCCTTCATCCCTACTCCTGGAGCTACCTCCCCAGGTGGTACAGTGGATTTACTGGTAGAGAATCCTGTGGCAAATCAATTAGCTGTTCAGTTTCTGGTTGATTGCTCTAATTCCCATTCACACAAAATGTTTTCAGAAAGAATGCAGAAGTGAGGATAATTTGGTGAGTTATCCTAACACTGAGAAAGTTAACATGTGTACTGACTCTCTATGTGGAATAGAAATGTAGCATAAATGCCCCTGACATACTGGTCTGCATGAACACTAATAACATAAACTCCAAAATAGACATTTTGTTGATCACCTGGAAAGTATGTTTTCAGAAAGAAATGTTGGACTGTTTAAATTGTGATTAGTAACAATGTGGAAAGCTCATAACCCATCCTCTGCACTACGCAGCCTGTTCTGCCAGATGCTTAATGATGTAGGGTTGCATCCAGACACTACCTTCCACTAGCAGAAACCTTCTACTCACTGAAGATTCCTCCACCTAATTTCAGGTGGAAATTCCTCTGCTCCTCCCAAAAATTCACCCCATTCATAAGGTTCCAGTGTGGCAAATTCAGAGGTCTGGACTGCAGAGTTCAAGAAAGTCTACTTCTTCCAGCTCAGTTTAACACATAAATCTGGAATCCACCCGGTGTGGCAAATAATTCCCACCCTGTAAGTTTGTGGCTTTGGCTTATATTGTACCCCACCTCCATGCCACAGTGCTTGTACAACAAGTGTATTGATTCAATCAGTGAGGCCAAGTCCCTGAGTCTGCAAGACGTGAGTAGGGCAGTTGATGACTAGGGTTCTTGGAGATCTCCGATTCATACAGTCACCATAAGTTGAAATTGACATGATGGCAAATAACGACAACATTAAATCCAGGATTGTTACATATTTTATGGTAGTTGTGATCTATGGTGCTTTGATATGACTCAGTTTTGGTAGCAATCCAAAGCATATCACTTTAGAAGTAGAAACAGGTTTTGAAAAAATACTTTGTACAATTCCTAGAATCCCCTAGATAACATGAGCTCTGGGGTTTCTGGGAGTGGTCGTCACACTTTCCCAAACTCTGGTAGCAAACTCCTCTTGCAGCTTTAGGATTGTTGCGCTCCTGCTTATAATACAGGCTTCTAGAAGGCCCACATAATCTCAGTGCCTTTGCAGCTGAATTGCCATTTCTAAGGGCCAGCTGAGCTCACACACATCTGGCATGTATGGTGTACATGTGACAGAGTGTGGTAGTCAGCCTCAGGCATCAGAGTCCTTCCTAATCACATATTAAACCTTTAATGTGAACCAGAATCTCTGCAAGTAACTGACTATGCAAACAGATGTCGCACACAGAATCTCTCTGTCTGTCTGTCTATCTGTCTCTCTCTCTCTCTCTCTCTCTCTCTCTCTCACACACACACACACACACACACACACACAAGAGTTGTGGGCATTGTCACATGCGCAATGTGATTTACTTTGAAGTGTGTGTTGGGGGAGCAGGGACATGAGGCCACTACTTATGCCTTCATTCTTCCATATGAACTTTTCTTACACCAGGTTTATGTGTAATCTAGCCATGTGAAATGGAGAATCTTGTTGTGATGGCTTCCAAAAAGTTCAACAATTATGTAAAAATGACTGATCAAAAACAGTAAAAAAAGAAAAAAGATGAACACTACCACCAATAATAATAACATCAACAATGATATAATATCATTCATTTTTATAGACTCCCTTTAGAGATTTTTGGAATTGAAAGAGCAAGAATGTATCAACAAGCAACAGTTTTCATTTAGTTTTTTTTAAAAAAAAAATAATATTTTATTAGGCATTCTCTGCACCCCACCCTTACCCCATAGGTTATATCCTTGATCATTAATGAAGGCTAAAGCTGAAGTCATTGAACTGGACTCTTCACATGAGTCACCATCTGTGGCTATCAGAAGCAGAGCCGAACAGATGAGGACTATGAGCTCATGACAAACAAATGCCTCCAGGAAACGTGCCTGAAGGAGCTGTTGTGATTCAATGCCATCTTATTACATCTCCGTAACTTCTAACACAAAGTGGCCTATTTTGACATGTTGCATTAACAAGCCAGGAAAATATCTCCCTAAAGTTATTTCAGTTGTAATAATAACATGGCATTCATCTGTCAGGAGGTTCTCTCCTAATGAGTCACTAATAAGAAAGTCAACAATCAGTGCTATTTAATTAGGATGTCTGGCTTCCAAATATCCTCAGAATGGTTTTTTTGTTTTGTTTTGTTTTGTTTTTTGGCAAGTCAGTTGCCAGCTCGATGATATCTGCAATGATCATTTTATTGTGTGCTCTCTTCCTTTCCAGAGCAAGCACTGTGATAAATAACAGAGGCCTCCCAACCACCTCCCTTCCTACTTTGTCTGATGAATTAATATGGTTATAATGGTAGAGGGGATGTCAGACGGGGACAATTCTCTCTTGAAGGAGAAGGATGATGAATAAGTCCCACTAGCATATTTGGAGGTTGTTGTTGATAGGTGCTCTCAAGTCAACCTCAACTTATGATGACCCAGTCATAGGGGTTTCTTGGCACAACTTATTTAAAGGGCATTTGCCATTGCCTTTCTCTTTGGCTGAGAGAGTGGGATTTGCCCAAGGTTATCCAATGAGTATCTATGGCTGAGCAGGGATTCAGATCCTGATCTCCTGGAGTCCTAACCCAACATTTAAAGCATTATATCACACTGGCTTTCATATTCAGGGATACATTGGTCCAGTTAGTCATTCCAGCTAGAGTACACATATTGAATGAATGGGAATTGGGTAAGTCAGCACTTAATGTATTCATTGATTTAATCAGCCCATGCTAGTTGGGAGAAAAAATTTCATTTAGTCCTTTGGTCCCCAAAATACCATGAGGGAGGGATGCTTTGCCCAAATGACTTCACGTGCTTTATCGGAAAGATATTTCTTTCTTTTGTTTAGCTTTTTAAAGGTCATGATTCTTTGTTGCTGGCTTCATGGATCTTCACCTTGCTTCTCTTTCCACTTTTCTGTTTGCGTTAGGTCCTGCTCTTCCCTACCTCAGCCAGGGCCTGGCTCTATTATTGTACATTTAGTGAGAGGACTAGGAAAAGTTGCTTGTGTCATATGATACCTTATCTGTTCAAATCATTTAGTTGGCTTGGGGTACTATGAATCTCTGTGAACGTGGGAAGGGTGTCATCTGCTGTTCTTCTTTAGGGAGTAAAATGTCTTGGGCTGCCCATACTTTAGCAAGGCTTCATATTAATCCTTGGCAGACTGGATCTGTAACCCTTCACTACCCACCCGTGCTATAGCATCATCTTTGTTCCTTGACCTTTCTGTGCCTTCCTTTATTCTTCTTGCTGGGTTTCTAAGGCATGGAAGCAGTGTCACAAAAGTTGCCTATATATTGATACCAGCTCTACCCAGGGGAAACCACATCTGCTGATGAATTAAGACCTTTTGATAATTGAATATTTGCTTGTTTATGCATATGGTTACAACAGTGGAGAAACAGCCACTAAGGAGAGGTTACCATACGTCTGCACCTGTCTTATATCTTTCAGAATGAAAAGGGCTAGAACAAATCCACAGTCATTTCGTAATAGCTCAAAGAAAGAGCCTTATTGTACAGCAAAATGCAGAGGAGTTGAATTCAGTGTATCTTCTAGACTTCTCTACCTGTTTGGGGGTGTCATTTTACCTATTTTTCAGTCTCCTGGCCTAGGTTTTTTTAACAGTGAAATAAAGCTGTAAAAGAAAAAGTGAGCCAGCTGTTTCAAAGCTGTTCTGGGAATACAAAGCCAGGTGATCCCTCCCAGGAAATGGACATCATCCAGAGACTGGGACAAGCATCCATCATCCCCCAAATGCCTGCCATGGAGAGGCCATCTGAATAAACAGGGAAACTCACCCGGCCACTGTGCAGGCCTCCGCCAGCATGCCCCCTTGTCCTTCTGAAGGAAGGCAGCTGTGCTGCTCGTGAGGTCTCTTTTGTGAGTGTGCGGAAGACAAAGGGGGGTGGGGACTGAGGGATGTTGACTGGGAATCTGAAGGCCAGCCAACATAAAGATGATGTCTACAGTTCCTGCATCAGCACCAGCTCTCCTCCTGCATCCCATTAGTGCTGTCTGCTTTCATCTTCAAGGCTATAACCCTGTTGTGTATCGTTGGGCCTTTCATCCTCCAGTATCTTGCCCTGCCCTTAACATCCTTTCACCTTTAATCCATGAGTTAATGCAGTCAAGAACCTCCCACCCAATGCAAGACACTCTCTGCTTCTGTCATGCTTCAACTCACATCTTTTATAAAAAGAAAAACAAAAAAATCCTACAATATTCACCCAAAAATTCACGGTGGAAAAGAATCTACAAAGGAAATTGTCCTTTTATTCTAGGCCTGCAAGTACAACATGGGAACACAAAAAGGCACTGCTGTGTTACTGTCATCATCATCATCTACAATAACAACAACATCACCACCATCATTGCCATCATCATCATCATCATCATCATCTCTTTCTTTACAAAATGCATGACTCAATTTTCTAGCTTACATAAATGTTCCAAGTGGCATATAAAAGTACTTTTTTTTTAATGAGGGAACAACAATTACAGCAAACTTTTAAAAAACCCAAGCAATAACAGTTTATATACCAGCTACATCTGTTCCACATTTCCCAACATGATTTCCAAGTATGACTTTTTCAAACATGAATGGAATATTTTAAATCATACACATTTTAAATGGTGGCCCTCCTCAGCTGCCCAAGGTGGGTGCTTTATGGATGGGCTGCCCGTGGCAGCTCCCCACCTGCATCAAATGGACTAAGTACATATCAGTAGCTTAGCACATCTGTCCAAGCCTCCCCAAAATGAGTTTGATAGTGAGATGTAAAATATTAGATCCTTCTCTTGGCAAAGAAGGATGACACAGCATAAGCCAGAGTATGGGGAGGGGGCAGGAATGGGCAGCAGGCCCTGACTGTTTCCTGCTGTTGGAGGACAGAGTTGTACTCTGGCAGTTTGCACAGAAACTCTATAGCAGGGAGATGGGAAGAATATTGGAAAATATTTGAGAAATGTTTTTAAGAAAGAAAGAAAGGGAAAATTTCTCTTCATTGTTGGAAAACCCTGACAAAAAGAATCCTGGACAGACGAGAATCTCCTCAGTTCACAACTTATTTTATGCAAAATTTGTATGTGATTGTTTTGTGCAGAAAATAATATTTTATGCAAGATTTATATGTAATCTTTTTGTGCAGAAAATAATATTTTCCTAAGCAGAAAATGCTATTTTCCAAACAAAAACACTACACATGAATTATGTGCAGAGTAAGTCTCAAGTCTGTGAAATGTCTTCAAGAACTGCAGAGTTTTTCCAAAGTTCTTTGCCCAACTAATCATATATTCTTTAACCTGTTCATCTTCCATCTCTATTTTTTGCAAATATTTATATAATTTTGCAATCTAATAGCTACCTCTGCCCATTTGCTGCTTATTATAGTGATGAAACAGAGCAGGGCACTTGCTTCTGAGCACCTTCCTCCCAGAAAGAGGAAGCGGGAGGCATCCTGCCCCCTCTCAATAGTCAGGGAATAGTTGCAGGGAACTTTCTTCCTATATGCAGGGAATACCAGGTTCAAACTATGGTATCTTCAAGCACAGCTGGAAAAACATGTGCCTGAAACACTTGAGAGCTGCTGCCAGTCAGTGTCAATGACACAAAGCTAGATGGACCATTGATCTAATAAAATACAAGGCAGTTACCCACATTCCTCATTTTTTTGTCAGAAAAAAGGGCTCTCTGTTTCAGCTGCTACGTTCTCTGGGACTTCAGAGCTGAAGGGAAACACAGTCTGGCTCCATTCATCAGCAAGAGGACTAAGGGATTCTAATTACTATGAGTTTGTTTACTTTGTGTATTTAGTGCCAGATGGGAGAGACCCCAACTCACCAGCAGCATCAAGAGCATGTGAAAAAGACCATGATGTCTTAGTCCATTAGTTCATAGACTTGGGCCTTTGGATGTCTGGCAGTTTTGACTCCCAGAATTCCTGACCATTGGCCACACTGGCTAAGAATTCTGGCAATTGAAGTCTCAAACATTTGGAGGACCAAAGCTTGAGAAATATTGTCTTAGTGGATCACAAAACTGAATATGAGCCAGAGGCTCCTTAGAAAGCAGTCTTGGTCTGTATTTCCAGAGACTTGGTACCAAGGTCATAATGTGATAGTTTTGCTTTATCCAGAATTAGTCTGGCTTTGTTTTGAGTACTGCTTCTGATTTTGGACAATACATTTAAAGAAGGTAATTGACAAAATGGAGATGAGCAATCAGGGTGGAACAGACAGAGGCTGGAAACCCAAGACATGGGAAATTTTAGATTTAGGGGGAGGAAATTAAGCAAAGACATGGTTGCAATCTTTAAGTATCTGAAAGGTGTCAGGGAGAAGATGGAGAAAACTTGTTTCTATTGTTCCTGAGAGAAGAATTAGAAGCCATGGAGGCAAGCAAGTTTCCACGAAACATGGAGAGAAACTTCCTAACACTGAGTGCTATTAAGACTGTGGAATGGACTGTCTCAAGAGGTGGTAGCATCTCCAAACTTGGCTACCCCATTGCTTACTCACAACTCCAGGTCATTTACCTTTTGAGTCTTCTTCATGGCAATCCCCACATAGATCTTCAAGAGGCCCTATTTCTTATATCATTTAATTGTGAATAGATACATTCATGATCCAGTATGGTGTAGTGGTTTGAGCATTGGACTATGACTCTGGAAACCAGAATTTAAATCACTGCCAAACCATGGAAACCCACTGGATGACTTTAGGCAAGTCACATTCTCTCATCCTCAGAGGAAGGTAAAGATAACCCCTCTCTGAATAAATCTTGCCAAGAAAACCCTGTGATAGGTTTGCTTGAGGATCACCATATGTTGGAAATGACTTGAAGGCGCACAACAACAATTCATCCATACTTAATTTCTGCTTTCTTCTTTTTAACCAGTGACAAAACCATAAGTCTGCTTCTTCTAAGTGTCCTGCACAGCCTTTTTACAAAGGGCATCATCAAAAAAATTTTGAAAGTCTAATCAGTTTTTTCTCCATCTGTGTGATTGCTGAGTCTCTTAAAAAGATAATAAAATAGGAAAAAATTGTATAGGTGCTAAATTTATTCTCCTTTAGCAAGATATGTTATTCTATATGTTTGATATTTCTTAAGAATGTTTTCCACACTTTCCCTGGAAGAAATCTTAAGTTCAGGGTTACCTCAAAATAGTTTCAGCACCTTGGAGAGCTCTTTGAAAGTTTGCTCTAAAACCCAAACTATTCACTTATCCATTGGCATTGAAACCACCATCTAGCAGTAGTTTGGGGTAGAGTGAGTGGTATGCACACAATATTACATTACTTTTAATGCCTGGTATTGGCAATTCTGAGCAGAATTCCCCCTTCTTTAGATTTCTTGTTTGTTTTACTCTATACTTTTTCTAATGGATAGAACAACACCCTTCCTCATCCTTCCTATAAAATTTGTCCTCTGAGATTACTGTATTTTTAAAAATTCATTTTTAAAAATGAATTTAAGCCAGTCTCATCATCTGAGAGATGGGTGTGGGTGTTAGTTCCTGAATTTAGAGTTAGCAGCCCCGTTCGCCATATTTTACCCCTCCCTTAGAGGGCATGGAAAATTAGAGTCCCACATTACAAGATAACCCAGCATTTTTATGATCAGGATGAATCACAAATATTATGTTGAGCATCGTCAGAGGAAAAGGTCAATCTAACTGCTAGACTGGACACTGACTAGACTGTATTGCAGATCTGTCAAGCAGCTGAGATAACAAGAACACATGCTGGAGAGTTAAGTGGAGGAGGAAATGGGTGTTCAGTGTGTGCCATAAATTATTGAAGGAGAACAGTCAGGGTGTGCATGGGAGACTACAACCACTATTAGCAAAGGTCAAGACAAACCACTAAAATGGAAAGGTACACGTGGGATAGAGCATTAGCCTCTAACCTAAGTGGTTTATGGGAAAACCTTGCAATAGGCATGGGAAAGGAAATCATTTTGCCAAATGTTGCAGATCAACAGCAGAGAAAAACCCAGGTAGAGCTGCAAGAGTCCCTTGGAGGATGAACATCCAGCTGTATGCTAAGTTGGTGGTGTTTTGACTGGGGATTGGAGGTGGGGGCGGGCATACCTGTGTCAATTTAACTTTCTCCCATATTTGACTATTTAAAACCTCAAGGCCAGAATCCTCTTGGTTCTTTACACTAGTGTAACTGAAGTTTCAGCTAATAGAGGTGCTTTTTACAGTGTTTCATGAAAAGGTGGCAGGTATGCAGCATGTTTGATTGGCAGAGCAACAGCTGCCAGATGGCACCTGAGCGCAGCTTCATTACCTGACCTAAGCAGGCACTCATTGGTCATTCGGGTATGCTGGGAAAGCTCATTTGCACTGCTCTACACAGTTGATTAGTTTAATTATTTTAATTTAAGGTCATTTCTGCACTAGACTGTTATAGCACTATGATTCCACTTTCAACATCCTATGGAATCCTGGGGTTTGCAGTTTAGGGAGAGGCCAGGTGGCCCCTCCCGAAACTGCAAATCCTACAATTCTGTAGGATGTTGAAAGTGGAATCATAGCACTATAACACTCTAGTGTGGAAATGGCCTAAGTTATATCCCACCTTACTTATACAAGATCCAAGGCAGCTTACAAGCATAAAAAAAAATAGGGTATAATTTTTAAAACAATTAAATAAAACAATTAAATAAAACAATTAAATAAAACAATTAAATAAGAGTTCAGTTTTTAAAAGTACAAGTTTAAAACAATATAATATACAAAGATAAAGTATTTTTTAAAAGTTAGCAAAAAGAGAGAAAAAGAGAGACTTTTTCCTCTCTCTCCAGCATCTGGCGTATGAGGGTGATCTAGCTGTGATATCTGTCCCTCCATTGGGTTTATTTGGCTGATCTGGCTAGCTTGGTAGGGGTCTCATTCCTCTGTCACCGTTCCACGTGCATCTCTCCTGAAGTTGGAAGAAGACAACTGTTCCGTGATAGAATGAGTGTACCATTCTTCAGTCAATAGCATACAGTACCTGCACACACCCATTCTTTTGTTTTTCAGACTCCAAGCCATCCAATATGTACCCACACTGGAGTAAGTCCTTAAAACTCAGTGGAAATTACTTGTGAGTAGACTGTACATGCCTTTTTTAAAAAGGGAAGTAATCACTTATTATGGAAAGGCATCTGCTTATGTTCAGATGGAACAGGTTCTTACGATGTCTTTGGAAACAGAATCCTTTTCCTTTCTCACAGGAAGAGTTTTCTAGGCAGGCATCATTTACATCTGTCATTGCTGTTACATAGTATAACTGCTAGTAACACTTAGCATTTTAAAAGTATTTTTGAGCATGCAAAGAACTTTTCCTGCATTAAGTCAAAAATCCTAACTGATTCCAGCCACCAAGACTGCTGTTTGGATTTCTCGCTCTTCTGGTATTTCTTCTCTTAATTCACTTGAGCGCATTATTAGGGGTTTGTTTAATGATAGTGTATGTTTATTTAGCCAATTGTACAATTATTTAAATCTTGACCTGCGGTTGTTGTTGAATTATCTGGAAGTGGTTTGTTTGCATTATGTAACATTTTCTGATGTCATTGCAAGCTACTTCAAGCATGGTTTTACCATGAAAAAATGCCATATGAATAAACATGATAATGATGGTGGTGACACTGAGTCTAGGTATGGTTGAATAATTTTAGATGCTTCAAACCAGCACCCTAAAGGCATCAGATTCTGTCTGATCTTGGAAGCTAAGCAGGCTTAGCCCTGGTTAGTACTTGGATGAGAACCCACCAGTGAATACCAGGTGCTATAGGTTAAATATAAGAAGGAAATGGCAAAACCATTTCTGGGTTTTCCTTGCCAAAGAAACCCCTATAAAATTCATAGGATTGCCATAAATTGACAGGTCACTTGAAGGCACATAAACACACAAGCAGTATCCAAAACTTAGAGGAGCCCCCCTTCCCAGGAAATCTATCCCTGTTGAATATCTATATCCGCTACAGCTGTTATTGTCCCAAGACCTCTGTGAAGAAAAAAAGGTGGTGAAAGAAAAGGGTTAGAAGAGCCACAACATACTTGGGGTGATGGTTATCCCCTGTATTGCATGTAACGTATCTAAAAAACCAAGCTGTCTGTTTTCTTTCCAGGAAGCAGTTTTCAAAGGAGTGCTTCTGAGGGGTAAATTAGCAGTGTGTGTAAATGTGCCAGTCAATCCTTTCATGGTCCTCCACATGATTTGCATGATAAGGAAATTTGCACTACATGCAAACATGATTGACTGGATTTGGGGAACTATAAAATGGCAACACAGAGAAAGGGGGAGGGAAAAAGTAAGAGAAACCCCTGCTAAGGGTGGGTAAGAGAGTTGGGACATGGAAGGGCTGTAGCAAAACCTGAGTGGAGGGAAAGACAGACCAGTAAGAAAGAAAAATCTGTTAAGAGAAGATTGGACCAAACCTGTAGAAAATACTTTGTGATGTGGGTTGTTAAGTGCACTTGTGGAAAGCCATGTGACTCTAGCTGAGTCATGCTGATGAGCAACCAGGGGAGAAGGTTGCATCAGGTGTGGGGAGAATGCAAAGGTTGGCAGGATTGCATCAGCTAGTGTGAGTATAAATGTAGCTGAGTGCTAGCCAACAAATGCACATGGTGCCTGATGTGTCTGCCGGAGGCTCTGTCAGAAAGAGCAAGCAGAGGGATGCTGGAACGCCTTCTGGAGATTCTTGTAAATATGTACATGTTGTAACTCAAGAATAAACTACCTCCTTGATGGAAGAGAACAATTGGTGTGGGCGAGTTTTTCCTGGCTACAGTGCATTGCTGCTAAGATATTCTCTGCTGCTGGGTATGCTTCCAAAGCTATGGGAGCAATCTCTGCTATATTTTGGGCGTGACAAAATCATGGTTTAAGGAAGAAGAGAAATAAGGAGGATAATGGGCTTTGTAACTGAGGCAAAGCTGGCATAGGTGACATGGGTAGGAGGGACCTTTCCCCCATAGATCCCCCCATGACCACCAGTTCAGGCCAGGGCCTGTTTCAAACTTTTGGTTCTAGTATTTGCATTCTAACCTTCCTCAGTCACTTGCAGCTCAACTAGTATGGTATGCTCCATTCAGGAACTTAAGATCTACAGGCAAAGGATTACTAGTTGTTCTACCAATGTGTACAGCTCTGTCAAGGCTGACAGCCTTTCAGGATCTGGGTCTGCATTTGTGAAATGGTCTTCCTTTGGACCTCTGGCTGGAGCAGGATCTAACCAATTTTTTTAGAGGACCTTCATCTTTGATTCAGCATCTTAAGCCACTGAGTTGTGTTTAAGGTTCTGAGATGGGTAGTTACTGGTGGTGTGTGGGGATTTCAGTCCATGTCTTGTTATAGTATTATGTTTGTTGCCTTCACCCTGACTGTATATGTTGATGTTCTGCCCTTTGGTGAAAAGGGTGTTATAAATAAACATACCATTATTATGGTTTATCATCATCATAATTATTATTGGAGAGAGAAGGAAAGAGAGAGTCACCCGTGTGGAAAAGCAAGAGTTTGAGGGTGAGGGAAATAGCATTGGGTTACAGCTGCAAGTGATGCTTTTAAATCTAAGTACAGCCAGGTATTTTGACCTCTAAAACATACCATAGATACTAAGTGGACCTCAGAACTTATGCACCTGATGGTTATTGTGAGTTTTTTTAAATTATTTAACTCATTCTAGCTAACCAAAAATCAATCTGTAGCCTGTAATGCTTTTTTAGCCAACAGTGGTCAGGCTTCCTTAGCCTTCTCTATCTAATTACAGGACATGAGATATTCATTTCCCCAGAGGGCCTTTAGGAAGCTCAGTGTCATGCTTTCCACAGTAGGGTCTCTGAAAGCTTCAAACAGTTGAGAATGGGGAAAGTCTTTCTCCCTTGTAAGACAAAGGGCAGAATAAGGAAGCAAGGCTCACAGTACCTACTTCAGCCTCTCTGTCTGACCTGTCAGGGAATCCATTCCAGGCTCAGTCCAATCAAGTGCTGCTTCTCTTCCTCTGCTCCTTGCTTTCGGATGGTAACACATTTAACTGGGGAACGATGTGGGGGGAAAAATAACAAATACCCCAAATCTAGTTGCTGGGGAAGAAATCAGGAACTATTGTCCTGGCATCGGTAGCCACAGGTTTAATTTTTCCCAGGAGGACCAGAATGGATGAAATTTGAGAAAGTGACTCCAGTTCAACAAAGGGGTTGCAACTCAATTAGTTTGTTAACCGGGGTTAAATGTAGTTGTCCCTGAGAGGCCTCTTCATACATACTGGCAGTAAGGTTTTTCCTTTGCCAGGTGAAGAAAGGGAGGGATAAGTCTGAAGAGAAAGAAATTCAGAGCTTGGAAGAATTCTTTTTGGGCTGTAACTCCCATAATCCTTCAGCCATAATGCTAGAACAGATAGTTTCTCAAGAGTAACTTTCCAGCTTCTGCACCCTGCCCCTAACTTAGATCTGATATTGAAAGTGAGCAGTGGGAAACATATGGTGGGAGCTAAGGCACTAAAGGTTAGGTCTCTCTTTACCTTGTGTCCTTCTGAGGTTACAATAAGAGGGCCATCCCCCAGCAAATGTGAAATAGACAGTCCTGTGAACAAACAAATATGGCCACAACCAACATGGCTATTTTGACTTTAGGAAACCAGCATATTTCAACCTTATCAATGCAGATGAAAGATTGGACAATGCCCACAAAAGGCCAAGGAATCACTGACTGTACAGGAAATGGGCCCTTTGCCATCTGCACATCTTCTTAAATTTCTTCTTTCCACACCTCTCCAGTTCCTTCCTTTGGTATTTGCACACAAAGTGCCCTTCAGTGCCCTCTCCACCCCTTCTTTTGTACTCCACCCTGTAGTCTCTGCCAAAACAAATTTCCCAATTCTGCACAAGCAAGAGCTTTGCAATGTGCTGCTTTAGAAAATCCTATTTTAAAAACCTTTACAATTTTGTTTTTAATTTTCCCCTCTTGAGGGTGAGAGTGGTGGCATTGCTTCACTTTAGAATGTAGCAAATTTCGCTTTGCATCAAAGAACCAAACAAGATTTTTTTTAAGATGGAGACTTGTATGAGTATACCTGCAGCACTTATGAGAAAGCTACTCTTAGTGATTGCTTCTGTGTTATGTATTCTATTGGTATGATTGGGTTGGCTTAGAATACATCAGACTACAATAAGGGTGAACTCGCATATTCCCTCAAAAATGGAAGCAACAGAGCTTAGAAAATTACTTTTAAAATTTATTAGCTACCATTATAATTTCCAGTTTCCTCACCCATCCCAAAATTGCGGGAAATGTTTTTAAAAGGATAGTTAAAAAGATAGTTAATCAGTATATGTTGGCAAGTTTGGTCAAAATTATGTATATACCTAAGGGGTAGCTATAACCTGACAGTCCTTCAGTCCATGGATCCTGGGTCAGGATCCTGAAAGCATTTTCTGATTTCCAAAGAACTAGTGAGAAACATCACATTGCAGGTACTTGCTTCAGAAACCAAGACAGACTATAGAACGTGACCATAAATTTCAGTCAAGCTTATCTTTTAATTCTTGGAGCCATTCCATATTACCGAATATGTCAAACTCTAGGACATGGAGAGAAATGATACATTTTCACTCGTGACTCATCTCTACTTAGTTGCAGGCCAGGGGAGTTAGAAGGGTTGTGCTCTGTTTACTTTTGTAAAGTTTTTTTAATGTTATTTTGTTTTTTCCCAGACACTCCCAAGTCCCAAGGTTAATGCTGATGTAGATCCTAATGCTGATGTAGATCGCATCCTGTTTTGTCATCTTAATTGCTCTTCTCAGCAAGTTTACGCAACTGACCTTTCACATGGCAGAGAATCTCCCCTATGGTGCTCTCCTTTTGCTGGCCTCTGAAGACAAAGTGAACAACTTCCTCTGGTTAAGGCAAAAGCTTCCCACAGGCACTGCAAAATGCCACGGGCAAAGCTATGGGGAAGGGGGAATGAGGACATTGTCTCTCCAGATGAGAATCCTACCCCACCCATGAAATTTTCCTTCAGTCCCCAAATTTCTAGTATTGCAAAGAGTGAGGCATTGAGAATCATTCAGACCTAGAACTATTCTATTTGCTGTGTTCACATTACAATAACCACCTTGCTCACCCATTTTCTCTGGATGCTAAAACTGTGTTTCTAAATGCTCCAGTGAAAGTTTAAATTACTGCAGTGCTAAAAAATTAAGGGGAATTGAAGGATTTTTAATTTTTTTTGCAGGGGGAGGAGAATTCTTATTTGGGGGCAATTGTCCCATTTGTCTCACCCCAACTGCAGCTATACTCTTGTGACATGTTCGTAGTGGGGGACCATTTTCAGGAAGAGTTTGCAACATGCCCTAGATTCAGCATATGTGCAGTGCAAAGATTTGTTTGGGTTTCTCTTCTACAGAGTTGATTGCACGGTGCACAGTGTCAGGTAGCAACATGAAATTTGGGCAACTGTTTAACATAGTGACTTAGGATCAAGCCTTCATCAGAATGAGTTCATCTCCTTCCACTATAGCATTTCAACAGCACAAGGGTGTCTTCACTGAATCTCTGCTGAAACCTCTTTCTAAAACGTTACAAATAGTTATAATGTTTCTTTAATGAGTTCAAGAGGCTACACACCACCACCACCCCGAATTTCCAAGTTATTGGGCAATAATCCTAGTATAGAGATATTGGCATAAAGTGGAGTACTTTTACTGGTTCAGCAAAATAACTCATTTGAGATGTGATTCCATGTCCTCAGGAATCTGTGTCTGATGTGAAATTTAAGGCTTCTTGAAATGTTTCCAGGAACAGATATTCATTGTCAGGACCTTTGACCCTTAGTTAAATATGACACAAATTTGTCCTGTCTAGGTTTGGTTTCATGCTCTCCTTCAATAAAAAAGGAATGCATTAAAATGCTGGAGTTTTTCTTCACCTTTGATTTGAATCTAAGCCAGAGAGAACTCAGCTTGTCATTCCCTTCGAAGTTCATGAGCTTCCACTTCCCCTTCTCCCTCTCATTTCTTCTTGGCTTTCTGGTGTTCAAACTTCCCCTGTTCCATCCTCCTGTACCTGGAGTGTGGCTATGTATCTCTTCTCAGGGCTGTTGATGGGCATAGGAGACCCTGTGAGTTTAACTTGCTTCTGAAGAAGGGAGCTTGTTTTTGCTTTTCCTCTTGCATAACTTTAAGCACACCAATGATGCATCTTCCAGAGTAAAGTAATCCTCTTCATCTTTTCTTATTCTCTTCCATACTTTTCCATGGTGTTTTCTTTTTTAGCAATCCACAAAGTCACCTTTATTTATTTGTTTATTTGTCAGTTACCTCCTTTCCCATTTCAGTCAGGTGATGATTTCCTGTGTGAAAGTTCTATCTCACTTTTACTCCAATTTTGGGTGGTTAGTGGGTGTGCTTTCAGTGGGAAAACTATTGATCACGGAGAGATACAACCCCATTCTGGAATCTGTCACTAAAACATTACAATGCTATGGTGTGCTAAGGACCTCATTCTCTCTGTCTCTCTGCCTTTCTTCACCACCCTCCCATCCCACAATGGGGATGGGATGATGGTGAAGTAAGGGCCAGAGAGACAGAGAGAATGAGGTCCCATCCCACAATGGGGATGAGACCATGATGATGCTTCTGCATGATATTGTTGTGGTCCCATTCTTCTCCCGTCCCCTGATGGCACGATCGCAGATTAAATCATTGACAGGTTTGCACTGTCAATGACATGCAATTGTGCCACCCTCTTGGACTTACTTGTCTTATGGAAGCCACAGAAGCACAATGGCTGTGCTTCCTGACCCAGTGCAACCTGGGAAATTACCCACCTGCACTGCAGAAGGAAGAGGCCAGTGCACTCCCTTCCACAGGGAGCCAGCCAGTGCAGAAGGGAGTGCTTCTGTTGTGCTTCCCTCCCAGCAAAGCTGCTGCCAGGATCCCCAGCAGATGTCTTTGCTAAAAGCTAGGGTGCTGAAAGGGCCGCTCTCTCTCTCTCTCACACACACACAAACACACACGCACACACACACACACTTGGAAATGTAGGAGGAAAGGCTTCCGTTTAAAAAAGTATTTATTTTGTTAACTCTCTTCCTCTTATTTACTCTTTCTTCCTTCAGACATACTAATCGCTGCCACAAGGAAAGCCAGGGATAGATCAGATAAATAAATCAGTGGCTGTTGACTTGCCTCTGCCAGTGATTAGTTAAGTCTGGGAACTGTGATCATTCCCCATCGGGTATTCCCTCCACCTCAAGAAAAAAGGCGTTATTAAAGATAAGACTATTTTCATTTACATTTATGGGAGGGGGATCTGCATCTGTGTGAGAAAAAGAAAGCACCAAACAGTTAAAAGGGGCAGGGATAATGCCTTGGGAGAGCTAGTGAGTGTGCAATCCAAAATGCTGTGTGTGATAGGGTTTTAGTACAAGTGGATCCTGTAATCCCAGAATGATTCTGAAGGTACACAAGAAAAGGGAGCAATCCCAGTTATATAGTATTTATACAGGCAATGTAATTGTAGCAGGAGAGGAGCCTCATGCAATAGATAAGGCTCTCAGTGTCAACTTTTAAAGTTGGATCAGAATGGAGAACGTATGCAGTTTCATCTTTGATCTTGGATCTTCTCTGCAAAGAGATGCCTGTACAATGAAGCACATTAGTCTAGGATGCTTCCTCCTTGTTATTATTATTATTCTGCTGTTGTTTCACAAGTTGAACTTTTCTCCATTTGAACATGGGCTGTAACTGTTTCATGTATTATGAGCCACTAGAGGGTTATAGTCACTTTTAGCTTCCTTTCCACAGCAAAAAGGGGAAAGGCTAACAAGAGAGTGCATGACCTATTTAAGGTGGAGAACATTGTCTCTTTTTTCTCAACAGTTTATACAATTTGTCACAGGAAAGAGCTCCTGTGAGAACCTCTTTTATTCCTAATTAACTCTCCAGTGAGAGCAATCATTCTAAAATAAAATCCATTTTATAAAACAAACCAAGGTTTCACTGTAAAATCATTAAATGTTAACACTGGAAGAACCCATAATCTGTTTCATATGTTCAAGACCTGTGAATTACACCTAAATATTCCCTGACTGACATTCATCTATAGGAGGGGACCGTAGCTCAGTGGCTGAGCACATAAGATGCAAAGAGCTTCCAGCACAGCCCCTGGCATCTCCATTTAAAAAGGTCAGTACACAAGGGACCCTTTCCTAATATATAATTATGATTCCCCTTTAATTGTTGTGGTTCAATTCTATGGAATCCTGGAATTGACAATTAGGGAAGGGCGTTTAGAATTCTCAGACAAGGAGCTCTTTTGGTGCCTCGTTATACCACAGACCCCAAGATTCCATTGCACTTAAAGTGGAACCATAGCACTATAATTAGGTAGTGTGAAAGGACTCCAGGGGATGGGAAAAAGTCCTGCTTAGGACCCTGGGTAACTGGTTGACAGACAGTGCAGGCAATATTGTGCTAGATATAGGAACAGTTTGGCAACATATAAGTGGGCTTACTTCCCATGTTTAAAGATTTTGAAGAGGCATATTTTTACCCATTGATTACCCTGACCATAAGTATTTGTGTTGCTGTATACCTCTGATACACTGGAAGCATACCACTACACTTTTGAAACAAAGTCCTAGATGATAGTTTTCTATATCCTTAAGATGCAATCAAGTCAAAGTGAAGCATTTTGGCTCATATTCTACATTTGGAGCTGTATAGCATAAGTCTCCAAAGCAAATTGCCACAAAATATGCAACCAAATGGAAACCCGAAGGAGTACTACCACTTGATTGAGCAGATACAGATGGATATGCATTGGTTGAGGATTCACATCCATGTGCAGCTCTGTTTCTGCAACCTTTAATGAAACACAGATGTTGCACATTGGACAAAAATTTCCAACAATTTTCACAGGGCTATTCACAGATACCTAAGACTCTAATAGGATTCCAGTCTTTGTGTCCCACTGATGTGACAAAGATTTAAAAGAATTTAATCTTGACAAACTGTGCTCTTAATTGTTTGTGCAAGAAGTGAGCTTCATAAAAGTAGGGATGAATGTTTGGTGATTAGAAGTAAAGCAAAAACATTCAAATTTCTATGCCTCACATTCAGAATTATGCAGCTTTTGTATTTCAGTAAGAAGACTCCAGTATTTGTGTTAATGTGTTAATGTGAGGCATATATAATTGGTGATGGGAAACTTCTTTCGGTGTTAGGACTTGATGCCATGACTTGCAAAAATATGGGGTCATGTGGGGAGTGATACCAAAAAAGATCCACAAAGCAAAAGGTCATTAGACATATTTCAGGTTTGATTTTGATAATTTTAAATTGTCATGAAGGAAAGAAATATCTCTTGCCATTTAACCTAAGAAGGCATCATCCATGGTAGGTCATCTATTCATTTCAATGGGTTTTCCACAGGAGAATCTTGTGGATCATGTCCCACATAGTTATTTTTGCCCTGTGATCTATCTATCTATCTATCTATTTTCTATTCCACCTCTCTCCTGTGATTGGACTGAAAACAGTTTGCAACAACGCTAAAACAGGATAAAGCTAAAAGTTTGTTGAGAAAAAATAAAAACACAATTAAACAAGATGTATCCTAATGCCATTAATTTTAAAAAGGTGTACAATTATTAATAACATTGTTACTATTAATAGCATAACACTGAAATTAAAAACTCAGCATATATACACAACCTTTCCACTTATAAATAGTCTCAATTAAAAAAAAAATCCAGACTTGACATCGGAGTCATCAGATGCTCTTTTCTTGTGCTTTGATAAGCTCACATTACAGGTTGACTCAGTTTCCTCCCTTCCCTCTACCCTTCTTACATCATTTCATGAATCTATAAGAAAGTGAAACATGTGACTGTCCATTCCCTATGATGGCTGAGAGATATGAAATGAGGAAACACAGACACATGTGAAAGCTTCATCTTAACTCTGCCCCCTTTCTTAAAATACAATCTGTCTCTATCATTATCTGTTATGTGTCAAATAAAATACTGGATAGATGATATAGGCTGGAATTTCTTATCAACCTTACAGCTGCAATTATAGCTCACTGAGCACAACTCTGTGATGCAGCTGCCAGATTTCTGACTCTAAGCTGTCTCTTAATCTAATCAGACTCCTGCGGAGAAAAGACATCTGTAGTTCTTTGCATACTGAGAAGCATGACATGTACACCAGTCACGGTTTTATTTAGTGAGTGAATGCCTGTGTGTGTGTGCATGTGTGTGTGTGCGTGCATGCAGGGAAGAGGTAGCAGACCATGAGGGATACTTCTGCAAGACCTGATAAAACGCACTGTTGTTTTCCTGGCCCATTTTCATCAACAACGCTACTGCAACATGGCCAGGGAACAATGTCACCACCCGGCCATATTAATAATCATCTCATCTAATTACACCTGCTTAGATTAGGCATCAGACCTGATTAAACATAACCTCCACCCTGGGCTTTGCAAGGAGGCTACATGGGATTGTGAAGCACATGGTGGCCATCTGGAGTTGTAGCCCTGGGCCCAGAGGAAAACATCTGTGTGACACATCAGTATTTATTAATTGCTCCCAATGTCTGGTGGGATGCTGGTGGAGGGAGCTCAAAAATGCCTCCAGGAAATCAGCAGAGAGGTGAATTTGGCTCAGCTCGTGCTTTATTCCCCCTCCTTCCCCCAAAACACTTTTGAATGAGAAGATCCATTTCTGCCTTTTTTTTAATTTGTTTTTTAAGAGAAGAATGAAACACACACACACACACAAATAGTTTACATTTTGCATACTCAGAATGAAATTCCTTTTCACTGATGTTAAAATGTACTTCTGCCCAAAAACTGGAGGAAAAAACCTTAAGTTAGGTTTACCTTCAAGAAACTAAAGAAAAAAATTTTTTCTAGGCGGTCAAATAAATCCTTGCAGCTTCTTGAAACCAAATACCAAAAATCGTACTGAAAGACAAATGCCATTGATAGTACAGTCATGCATCTGTGTGCACTTTAGAATCTATGATCTGGTGTAGTATCTGATAAAGTAATAAGCTGCATTTGAAAAAACCTAGTTTCTTACATCTGTGGCTAAGGCAGAAGTCTAAAATTTCAAATAAGATTTGTTGTACTCCTAGAATACAGAGCAGGTTTCGGGGTGATAGTGCTACCCATCCCCTTGATTAGGGTTGCCAGATCTCAGGGGCTGGCCCTTCTCCTCCAGTTTTCAGGGTAGAGGAGAAAAATGGTAGCAAAAGAGCACTCCCTGGAAAGGACGGGGTGTGTGTGTGTGTGTGTGTATTCTTCAGTCGTTTTTGTTTTTCTTTAACTTGAATGTGTTATTCTAAGGCAATTATTGTTGATGCTTAATGTATATTGAAATCACTAGGTGCTACTTTTTGTTAATGTCATTGGTTAGCAATTTCTGGATCTCAGGGTTTGGCCTTGAAATCTCAGGACCTGGATAATCCTACTCTGACAACTGTACTTAACCTGCACAGTTCCTCTAGCTTTCTCTCCATCTTTACCACTGGTAAAGTCCACAGTACTTGATTCTAAACAAGATTCTAAATTCTATACAGCAAAGATTCTAAATTCTATACAGCAAACAGATTCTAAATTCTGTATATCAAATATTTTAAAGTAATAGGTCCAGCTGACACAACTTATTTTGGAAGCAGAACTCATATTAACAGCACAATCCTATTCATGTTTATTGAGGACGAGGTCTCATTATGTTCAGAAAAGCTTATTTTCAAGTAGATGGGCTTATACAACTTTAATGACATAGCAGAATAGCATCCTGAAAAATTCTTTTTAAGAGGAACACTTTTTTGCTTGGTTATTGGCATCTGATATATATTTTTAAAATGCACAATAATTATTTATTTTCTCAAATTACATAAGGAGGCAGTGGGTGGGAGAGATTCTCGCAACTGTTCTTTCCTGTGCATTTAATTAAGATACACAGTCATACAAAAATTAGGCACAAGTTTGTACACTGACATAAGCACAAGACTGTAGCATGTACAGCCAGAGGTGGCTAAGAGCCTTTAACTCAATACAGGGGTGTAGCAAAGAGAGGGCAAAGTGAAGAACTTGACCCCAAATAAGAATTCTACTATCATCAAATTTTCCTTCAGTCCCCAAATCTGCAACATTGCAAGTAACTTAAAAAGCTGATTTCAGCATTTAAAAATACAGCTTAGGCATCTGAAGAAAAAAGACAAGCAAAGTGACCAAGAGAATGAGAACACAGCAAATGGAGATGCCTTGGGTGTAAAGAATTTTCAGTGTCTCACTCCCTTCAATGCTGGAATTGTGGACACTGAATTAAAAATTAATCGAGGGAAAGAATTCATGGAGCAGCAATGTCCTCATTTTGCCCTCCCCCATAACTACACTCTGACTCTATCTGTAGATTTACTCCATAACAAACAAATTCTTCCTGTAAGAATATAGGAAAATGCCACTTCCTTATCATGTTATTTATAATCCAGGAAGGACTAATTCACCTCCAGATGTTTTGACTTCAACTTCTATACTCCCTTACCATTGGTCCAGAACATCTGTAGAACCACTGGTTACCCGCCATTGGAATAATTAGACAAGTTGAGTGCCATTGCTAGTCATTGCTAGCATGGCAATTACATCTAGGGAGTTTCCACAAACTGAACTTTAGCATCTGTAAACAAATTTGGAAAATTAAAAAGAAAAACTGTATGCAAACTATATCTCCTGTTTTAGTGCATTCATTTTGCACAAGTGTGACAGTTTGGGGCCAACTACAGGGCAAGGTCCTTTTGTGCAAATTGTATTGATTGAGAAACAACTCATGACAAAACTTGCAGCAAAAGATATAAGTACAGAAGCACATAATACCAAAGTAAAACCAGCAGCAAAATAGCCAATGTGATATAGTGGTTTGAGAGGTGGACTATCACCCTAGAGACAAGGATTCAATTCCTCACTCAGCCATGGAAACCTACTGGGTGACCTTGGGCTCATCACATACTCTCAGCCTCAGAAAACCCATGATAGATTCACCTTAGGATTGCCATAAGTCAGAAGTGACTTGAAGGCTCTCAACAACAACAAAGACTTTACAGCACCAAAAAGTGTACTCAAAATGCCTCAGAAGTTTTTTTTTTAAAGGGCTTTCACCTGGCACTGAAAAGACCGTAACATTGGTGCCAGTTGAGAGAACTGACAGAACGAGTGCCACCACTGGAAAAGCCCTACGTATTGCATTCACTCTTCTCACTTCATTTGGTGTTGAGGAGAACCTCCAGGTGATACAGTTTCAAGTAACCTGCCTCCAAGCCATTTAGAGCTTTTAAAAAATGAATCCAGCATTTTCACTTGGGTCCAGAAATAAACCCCCAGCCACCTGAGATAGTACTGATAATATTATACTGATAGCAGAAAGTAAAAAGAAAAATGAAGGTGGTCTTTTGTGTAGAGGGCATGGGAAGGACAAGAAAATTCTACTGTGCCTAACCTGAGTTTCCAAAACAGTTCTTGATGGTGAAGAAACAGTTCTCAGAAGGTAAAATTTTAGCATTTGCCTCAGACTATAAACCTTGCCAATTTCCATAGTACATCAGGCAAGATGTGATCTAGCCAACCTTGGGAGATACAGTCCCAACTCATATTGATCCAAACTTTGGAGAATTAACTAATTTCCAGAGACAGTAACCTGCTTTCTCCATCAGTCATTAGAGGAAGTTGGAATAAATTATTCCTGGGTACTTAGCTAATCTTTGGTAGAAGAGTGGTCAAGAGAAAGGTCAAGACATATAACTGTGTATTCCTTCTGAGTCTCATGTGTCTGTTTTTCAATCTTCCAAAGACGATTATTAGAGTAAGCAGCTCAGGAAAAGGTGGAGGTAACAACTTTGAAACATTCTGAACAATTTATGAGATAAAATTCAGGAAATCACACTGGCAAGCAGGGCAGCCACAGTGTTGAACACATATATGAGAAGAAACTAAAGTGAGCAGGGTTTCTTTCCTTCTTCCGAAAGCTTCCCCCACCATGTGTTGGTGTCACTAAGGTAGGTCGACAGAGAGAAAGGGTTGTTACAGAGTGGTATGAAATGAGCTTAAGAGAAAACCAAGTGATTTTCTATTTCTCGTCAAGTCCAATTACAGGCTGTGGAAAAGAAAAAGACAGAAAAACATACATATCCAGTGATGGGTACAATTCCTAGGCCCTATTAGATAACTGTTTGGACAGCCAACAAGTTTCCAAGGGATGAAAGAAGGAGCAGCACACCTCTCCCACCTGCCACACAAATACATGGCTCAAGCATTCCACATACAGATGGGCAACATGAAGGATTGTTATCATGAAGATAGAAAATGGAAGCTATATTGAATAGAATGGAATTTTCCCATGAATATGTTGTTGTTGTTGTTGTTGTTGTTGTATACTTTCAAGACATTTTCAACCTCAGGTAAAACTATCACAGGCTTGTTTGGGGCTGAGAGTGTGTGACATGACCAAGGTTACCGACTGGGTTTCCATGGCCAAGCAGAAAATCAAACTTCGGTCTCTAGGTCTGTAGTCCAACAGACAAACCAATATACCATGTTGGCTCTCCATGAACATGTAGAATTCTACAATTCAATGGATTTCAAATTGAGTATTGCTATTTATTTATTTAAATGTTTATCCTTCACTTTATCCTCTGTACCGAACTCTTATCCCACATCACCGACCAAATCTGATGTGAATTGTATTCCTAACTTCTCCTCCTCAACATGAATAAAGGTGAAGGAACTTCCCCCTAATATTAATTATGTACATAATATTTATGCTCGCTTTCACAGAGCTGAGACTGTTGCAAAAAAGAAGCAAAGCAGCTCAAAGAGGAAGTACAATTAACATAACACAGTCAGCACCTTTCCTGTTCATGATTATTTCCATCGATATATACTGAATCCATACAAAAAAGGAAAGCTCCATCTTTCTGGATAGTTATTTTTATTAAGAAGGCTCTTGATATTTTCTTCAGCAGAAACAACTCAGAGAAATTCAAGATACTTAAGATAGTATGGAAGAGGGAGTAATGTAAGAGCTTTCCTCACCCCCTCCCAATTGAATCAGGCATGACTCCTGTAGTGGAAAAGCAGGTTCTTAATTACTTTCAGTGCATCTAGGCTTAGTCTGTATGGCTGTAATAACAATGACCAAAAAAGAAAAATCATAGATTTTAATAGGATGCATAGTGCCGCCAGGTCAAGCCATCTCAAGTATAATATCCTACCTCTGCTTCTAGCCAAAACTCCATCTTGAGAAAGCTTAGGGAATTCTTCCCATTCCTAATTTGCAGATATGAGATAACCTCTTTCATGGAGGTATTAGAAGATGAGTTCTATTTATTAGAATTTATCCTGTTTTTTTTGTTTTGTTTTTCTTTATCTTCCCTCAGTTTTCTAAACAGCAGTTCTTTCCAAAGGGCTTCGCTGTAATCAACTCTTTCCAAAGGGCTTCGCTGTAATCAACCATATAAATCTTTCCTGATTCTTTAAATTTCCCTTCCATCCTCACAGTCATGGTTGGAGTCACTCAAAGGGAGTGTATGCATTTTGGTCCTCCCATCATTCATTTATTTACATACGTATGTGAGAGTGACACACTCACATGCACAAGCGTGTGTAACCCATGCCCCTCCAAATGCATTTATTTTATTCATATAGTGACTTTAGGCCCTTTAACACCATACCATTATAGTCTTACGCCCTTTCCGCACCATACCTGGATCCCGTGATGTCCTGGCATCATCCCAGTAGTGCCATTGCCAGGATGGGAGCATGTCCTGAATGCCCCTCTCCATACCCAGCTGGCTGACAGAGGATGGTAGCATTCAAGACACACTCCTTCCTTCCTCAGTACAGCTGGCCTGTTCTGGTGCCACACTGAGGAAGGAAGCACTTTGATAGTGCTTCTGCCCTTCTCACACAGCCCCAACCAATGCGACGGTCACTCAGAAGGGGCTTATTACCAGATTTTTCCCCACTAATAGTATAATACATGATCATGATGGCTGGGGATGCAAGAGGAGAGGAATCACAACAAGGGCCCTTTTCACATGGTATTTGCCATGCGAAAGGGCCCCTCGAGTGTCATGCGATTGTGAGGAGTGATCTGCACAATGCACTCACAATCGCGCGATGCTCCAGGGTAGGGCAGGCACCACTTGCTCACTTTTTCATTTTCGTCTTTCAGCCAAAAATCTGCATGATTGTGCATTGCTCCAGGGCAATGTGTGCAGAGCCTCCAGAGCCACGGCGGTTGCGCTTCCTGCCCTAGCGCAGCCTGGGAAACTCCCAGGCTGCGCTGCAGCAGGAAGAGGTGGGGCTCTCGTGCTGCCCGCTTGGGGGCAGGCAGCTCGTGTGGAGCTGAAACAGCGGGGATGCAAGAGTCTCTCACTGGAGGCTGCTCACACGATCCCCGCACCCCAGCGCCAAAAAAAAAGTAAGGTGCGGAAAGGGTCAATGCCATGCAGTAGCGTGCATAGCAGACCAGCTTCAATGCATCCCCATGCTGGGATGGGGCCGTAGTAAAGAAATGGCCTATGATTCTACTTTGACTGTCATGGCTCCATCCCACTGAATCCTAGGATTTGTAGTTTTCTGAGGCATTAAGAATTCTCAGCCAGAGAGCTCTAGTGCCTTACCAAAATGTGAATGCTACAAACTCACTGTGTGAGTAGTATAGCATCCCAACATAACTATTTCTGTGTTTCTAAAAGCAATGCTTGAGAAAGGTTGTTTTTTTTAGGGATGGGATGAATCCAGAATTTTCCAAATCCAAATCCGGATCTGAATCCCTGGAAGGTTCTGGGAATACATGAATCTCATGAATCTTGAATCTTTCAAATCGTTTTTTTAAATAGGGTTTAAAAAGCAACGGAAAGAAGGATAATCTTGGGCAAGACACACTCTCTCAGCCTTAGCAAAAGACTAGGCAAAGGCAAACCTCCCTCTGAGGAAATCTGGCCAGGACAATTGTCATAGTTTTGCCTCAGGATCTCCCCATATTGAAAATGACATGAAGGCCCTGTTTACACAGGCAGGAAAATGTGGATTAATCCCACATTTTCCTGCCTGTGTAAACAGGGCCACATACAACAGTACAGAGATAATCCAGGTCAAAACTGGATTTTCTTTGCATAGCTCCTTATGGCATCCTGGGGTTTCTAGTTTGATGGTGCACCAGCACACTTTGGCAGAGAAGACTGTGACACCTTGTAAAACTACAAACCCCAGAATTGTGTGTGAAAGAGCTTTGCAGGGGAGCTATGCAAAGGAATCTTTCAGCTGTCCCTGAAATCTCAAGAAGACTGTACCTTCCAGCCAATCAGGCCTTTGGCAGGTCCTGGAGGTGCCAATTTTTAAAAATAATTTTTCCTTTCTGCTTCATGTAGTTTGTCACGTGGCTCATGAGAAACCATGACAAACATTGCACTTCTCATCATATTCTAGCTATAGGTTTACAACCAGGCACTGGTCTTGTGGAAGGAGGTACACTGGCCTCTATGTGGCAATCACTGGAGAGATTGTGTGACCTTGCCCTCTGCCGCACTACTTCTGATAGGCGTCAAACCCACTGGACCCCAGCATTTATACATGCCATTGATTTTCAGCACAGAAAATAGTGCTGAACTTAAATATTAAATGTTCAATTTAAATATATTAAAATACAACCCCAGATGTAATTTCTGAAATTGTTAGCAAAGACCATTATTACTCCAAGGGAAAAACTCACCTACCTGCCATCTCCTCTTGTATGTCTAATCACCCAGGTTTTCAGGTGTCCCGGTCTCCAACAAACTATTTAGTTGGTGGATTCAAAAGATTCGGTTTTTCTATTTCAGCACAGAGATTAGGATTCGCGAATCTCGAATCCTTACTGAGGATTTGAGGATTTGTGGATTTGGTTGGCACATCCCTAGATTTTTTTCTGTTTGAAGCAGAGCTTGGGAAACTTTCTTCAGTTTTGCTACACCTCTGCTGTATTACTAAAAGTAGTCTCTGTTAATGTGTTTAAAAAAAGGCAAAAAACTAGTGTGTGTGTGTGTTTTCCCCATTTCAAGACAGAGCTTGGAAAATGTGATTTCCAACCAGAGGAATATTTTCTCATTTATTAGACTTTGAATTATTGATTTGAAGGACATGCTCTGATATTCCTGACCTAACAGCCCTATCCACAATATTGTCTCCAATCATGTCCATGCTCATTTTTCTGAAGTTCTCGCCATCTTCCCGTTTCTTCTGGGGATCCAAACATTTCTAGCCAGATATCCTTAGAGCATCCACAGGCAGAAATGAGTTTGCAAAGTTATGTTTTGTGCATTACAACTCCCAGAGTCAGCGTAGTAACTTTCCCGAGCTGTCTTTATTTTCAGCATCAGATGTTTTATTATGCCTCTGAATAAAATGGCTCCCTTTTCAACTAGCACCCCTAATATAGCCATTGATCAATCTGCGCTCCATGAATTTGTCTAGTCCTTTATAAAACCCCATCTTAACTAGCTGCCATCATCACTACATCATGTGGCAATCATCACCTTCATCATGATTTATTTAAGTACTAACAGGAACACTAGAGGGTGTATACACAAGATTCAAGGAAGGACGCAGCTCACACTAATAAAGGGTCTTTTACTTACACGCTGCATAATATTCATTCCTCTGAAGAATTATGAAGCCTTGTGCCACACAATTAGTCACAAAGAATGATGAGTGGTTTTGTCCATTTCATTTATCATGTATCCATTCATAAGCTTGCTTCTGCCTAATTCTATGCAAAAAAAACTCTGAATAAAAAATTCAGATGTACATTAATGCATGTATTTGTCTTGATCTATGTGTTTTCTCAAGCAATTTTCCTTTATGCAATGCATTTTTCCCTCATGATATATTGAGTGCATATAAGGCATTAGGTATCTGATATCTGCCCCAGCATGGCAGACAGCCAGGCTGATATTTTATAATCCACTTCCTTTTAATATAGATGCATCTACCCCAGTGTTATATGTTCTGATCAGCAGTGGTTCTCACAGGTCTCAGTAAAGCTAACATCCTTTTTTGATTAGAAATGCCAAGGATTGAGCCTGTGACCTTACGTCAACCTGTACATTCTAACATGTACTTAAGCTTGACACAGAGCTTGGAAGTAACTAGTTATACACAACTAGCTACTAGTAATTATTTCCATTTTCTAATAACAAAGGCTATAACAAAGGTTATGTATGTTGGGCATATCATGAAAAAACAACAACCTTGGGGAAAGTGGAAGGCAGCAGGAAAAGAGGAAGACCATATTACAGATAGGTTAACTCATTAAAGAAAGGCCCAGCCCTGAGTTTGAAAGACCTGAGCAGGACAGTTCATAATATGTTCTTTTGGAGGTCTCTAATTGAAAATCTTGTCCTAAGCTAATGTCAGCTTGATTAGCATGTAGCAGCAAAAATAACTAAAGAATCTTTCCCTTCCCAGTAGACTCAAGCACAAGCCAACTATTGCTTCTCTGCGATTGTTTGTCCTTCCCCATTAATATCTTTTGTCATCATGACCACACTCTGATGTTGCTTGGCCACAGGAATTCAAGTTTTTATCTGTGAAATGTTGAAGGGTATGATCCTGGAATGTGTAACTGGGTGAGGCGTAAGAGTTCTCTGTCATCCTAAACTGCAATTGCAGGATTCCACAAGATGGAAACACAGGAGTCAAGGTAGAATCATAGTGCTATTGCTGTGTACTGTGAAAGTGCTCCAATTTAAGGAAAGGCAAATTATATGAAGTCATATAAGAGGTGAGGTTGGAGGTGCAAGAAACCTATGCAGCATCTTCCACACCATTACACACCATGATTTGCTGTCATTAATAACAAACATGGGAGCAGGTGCCTGGGCTGCTTGGAGAATTATACTTCAGAACACCACAAAATATAAGCACAAATATCCTGTTTGTGAGAAGAGCTACACTTCCCCAGCAGGCATTCTGACATAAATGTTGCCTATGCTACATGTCTCTGTAATAGCACTACAGACTGGAGGTTAAACAGATATAAGAGAGCCAGTATGGTGTGGCTATGACCCTGGAAACCAGGGTTCCATTCCCTGCTTGGCCATGGAAATCCACTAGGTGACCTTGGGCACATTACACACTCTCAGCCTCCAGAAAACCCCATGATAGGTTCACATTAGGGTCACCATAGGTCAGAAATGACTTGAAGTCACAAAACAACAACAACAACAACAACAACAACAACAACAACAACAACAACAACTGGATTGTGCTTAGAAGTCCCCAACAGGAACAATATACATTGTCTCAGTATAGGTACAGTTGTATGTATGTTCCTAATTAAATCAAGAGGTTTTTAGATCCATGAAAACTGGCCAGGCTCCATGCTGCAAATCATGCCTTGTCCTGACCTGCTCTTGTCTGACTTAGTTAGTACCCCTGTGGGCCAAATGGATGTGAAATTCCTTTATCAAGGAAAATATACAAGTGCTTTCTCTCTTGGGGTCCAATAAAGGATCTGTCAAACCCAAAGACCAGTTCTACGTGATGTATTAGACTGCCAGATACTCGGAGCATTCAACATTTTCTTGCTGCAGTATCAGAAATCTGCGGTTTTTAAATTTAACTGGGTGTAGTGCAACTGAATCTATTTGCGTTCTGTCTTCTCTCATACACAACTACAGTGTAAGCAATCCTGCTTGCTTTCCATCACATGCAAGTATGTGTTTGATATCTCTGTTCACTTGTTAGATATGTTTGGTATCAAATACCTCCAATATGCTCTCAGCTAAGAAATCATTGCTGAGTTCCTGGTTCAGCATCTTTTAGTTCAGTACACTTAACTTAGGCCATTTCTGCACTACAGCCCCATCTTGGCATGGGGATGCATTGAAGCCTGTCCACGACGTGCGCTATCACATGACGTCATCATGGTCCTGCTCCTGTTGTGTCCCAAGCCATCGCAATCGCACGGTATACTATTTGTGCAACCATTGTGTTGGCTGGGGCCATGCAGGAAGGGCAGAAGTGCTATCAAAGTGCTCCCTTCCTCAGTGCAGAGCCAGAAGAGTCCGGTTGCACTGTGGAAGTAAGTAGTGTATTCTGAACGCTACCATCTGCCAGCAGTCACCCAGATACAGAGGGGAGTGTTTGGGACACACTCTCATCCCAGCAATGGGATGATGCCGAGATGTTGCAGGATCCAGGTATGGTGCAGAAAGGGCCTTAGCTAAGTATACTTAAGGACGTAGTGTCTTTCTGGCCCAGCTCCCCCAGTCCTACCTTAAAAACCACAAGCTCCTGTGAGTGACAAAGCCAATGATTTGTCCTCAGAGGTTACTGTCTGTATAAATTGGGTCTGGTGGAAAGAAAGAAAGATCACTGAAAAGAAGAGAGGAGGAGGAGGAGGAGGAGGAGGAGGGAGACAACCCCAGTGTTTTCTTGTCAGCCAGAGCTCTGGGATTCCAAATGGCCTCAAACTATTTCACACAATATTTGAAAATAAATATCATTCATACTCAGGCTGCTAAAGACTCTGAGCCCATGTGGACTCAGGATTTATAATGGAAAGAGTGATGCAACCTTAGCACTATTTCAGCCATGTGGTGTTATCATTCAACAAATAGTTCCCACCCTGACTCTTGAATTGCCTTTCTGGGTGGCTCTAAGAGCTAGCTAATTAACACTTTCCTAACGGAACAGCTAGAGATGCTAACAGAAGAACTCCCACAATGGTGCAGTATAATTGTCTGTAGAGGTATGAAGAATTTTAGATGACATGGTAAGTGATTTCCACACCACCACCACCACTACCCCCAAAAAAGAAATCCTTCTTTATGGTTCTAAAAAGAAATGTTGCACTGGGTTTCTCTGAAATCAAAGAAAGATTAGAAATTGTAACTTTGGAAGTGGTAGGCTTTACTTAAAAAACTAAATAAATGCAGAACTAGGGATAGCTCTATGTCACTTCTTATGTCCCTTTTTTTTTTGGCAAGGAAAATAATCTTGATAATGTTGAAAGATGAAGAGAAGGGAAGAGCTGTTCTTGAAAGAAAGTAGGGAAGAGCTTTTAGGAAGGAAGGGAAGGAAGAGAGAGAGAGAGAGAGAGAGAGAGAGAGAAAGAAAGAAAGAAAGAAAGAAAGGAAGGAAGGAAGGAAGGAAGGAAGGAAGGAAGGAAGGAAGGAAGGAAGGAAAGAAAGAAAGAAAGAAAGAAAGAAAGAAAGAAAGAAAGAAAGAAAGAAAGAAAGAAAGAAAGACAGACAGACAGACAGAAGGGTTTTTTAAAAAAAAAATAAGTATAATTGAGTAACACTTTAGCACAGATAATTCATTCCATGTTTGTGCACTTTTGACTTGCCTATTGCTTGGCCTCATGAGAACAAAGTAACGCCAAGGTGAGGGACTTGGCTAAGGGCTGAGTGATTACTTCAGAGGGGCAAGCTGCACCTGAGTACACAGCACTTCTACTGCAAATGCACTGGGCTGACCAGCTCTGATGACCTCACCGCAGATCGCATAAACTAGCAAGCGCAAATAGAGAGGGGAGGGGAGCACCCACAACGCTACTCGCACAAAGAGGGTCAATAGCTAAATGCATTCTTCCCTCCCACTCACAAAGGCTTACAATGGGTTTGCTGAGACAGGGCCATAAAGACTCGGAAAATCCAGAATCTAGAGGCTGTAGCGGCAGGCACACTTCAACTGCCCAGAAACTTTACTGAAAGAGGAGCTGAGAGTAATAATTCACACTGCAATTTGACACCTTTGCAGTTATGGGATATCCCACTCACTCTCAATTGCTTTCCATGATATAGCAATGTTAATTTTTAATTTTTTAAAAACATAACTTTCCCATTTTTATTCATTTGTATTTTTAAAATCTCTAGTTCATTTTTCCCTCAGAAAAAGGTTTGTTGCTATAAAATAACAACAGGAGTAATTAAAAATTTCACCATAAAGAGCCAAAACTGAAAAAAAAAATAGAACCACAGCTTGATTTCCCAGCCTCCCACACACAAAGCCAACAGTAGCAGCAGCAGTGGACACTCTTAAACATGAACGCAGTCAGTAAAATAACACCCAAAGGACCTCAACAACAAATGCCTGGCAGAACAAAAATGTGTTAACAAGCTGCCTAAAACTTTATGGGGATACAACCTGATGAGCCACAAGAGATAGTGAATTCCATAATTTCAGAGCTGCTGTTAAGTTTGTAGTGTTCACCCATCAGACCTCACACAAGCAGCCTCCTTCATAAGATGACCTTAATTGGGGAGGTTCATAAATGAAGGGTAGTGATGTCTCTAAAAAGTGTTAATGCTACCAGTCTTGTCCACTGTGCCAAAGCATTCCCAACAGATCCTCACTTGACTGCATCCGTTCAACATGGCTCATACCTGACACAAGCCATGTCCACCCACAAAACGTATTTATCTGCCTTGATAGGATTCATCCGTTCTGGGTCACTCTGTCAGGATATGAAAGTTTTCATGACTGTACTTAACATCCTCACATTCAAGATCTGAAGGATCTTTCTTTTGTCTCTTTATGCTTCCCCATAATTCCTGACACTCATCTCAAATGAAAAATATGAATTCCTATAAGGCTACAGTCTAGGCTATTAGAAAGACTTTATCTTCTTATATGAGCTTGTTCTAAGATCTTTTTTCTACCCTTCTACTTTCCCAGGCATGATTGATGGGAACAAGGGAGAGGGCCTTCTTAGTAGTTACTCCCAGGCTTTGCAAGTCCCTCCGTAGAATGATCTCTCCTTGCTTTCTTTCCACCAGCAAACAAAAACTTTCCTATTCCATCTGGCTTTTTGGTATTGATTGCAATGGACTTTTAATGACATGCTGCTTGGTTGATTTAGCTTTTAAATATTCTGCTTCTTAATCAATCGCAAATGTTTATAACCCCACAGATTGTTTAACTGTTTTTAAATAACACACACAAGCATGTGCATGCATAGACATACATGTTACTGATTATACACACACACATATTAGTTTTAATAATATTTAAACTGCCTTGAATCCCAGTAGTGGGGAAAAGGCAGGGTGTAACTGAATAAAATAATGATAAATAGATACTTAGCAACATAGCAGAGGTGCTAGCAAATCCTGTTAATGATTTGCAAAGATGCATAATGGGACAACAGCAAAAGTGTCCTGATAGGCAACAGGCACTACTGATGTACTTTGGCACTTTCTAGCTAGTCTCCCAATGCGCAATGGGACTGATGCTCATCAGTCTCATTGTGCATTGGTCCCAATATGTATCAATCGCTTCACTGGCTTCACTGTAATGTAACAGCAGCCCTCTTCTGGATACAGAAATTATGCATCTGCCCAGTCCTAATTCACACAGACTTAAGTCCACTTACAAAAATGGAAATCCTCAAAAGAATGCCAGCCAATAGTTGTACTCCTTAGGTAGGTAAATGTGGTACTTTTTCTTGTCCCAGTTCATTTCAATATATTTCAAATTGTAAATGCATGCATGCAGATATTATTGAAGAAGATTTTTTTCCCCATTGGTGCCTTATGGCATGGCTAGTGGGTGTTTTTCAGGCTTTTCGTGCTTTTGCAGCCTCCAACTTCATATCTCTTCTTGCCCTGTACATCTCCTGAGAAACTGGTTACTCTCCTGTGAAGAGATCTAGAGAGAGTTACAAATGCATAACTAAGGCCATTTCCGCACTACACTCTTATAGCGCAATTATTCCACTTTAAACATCCTATGGAATCCTGGGCTTTGCAGTTTAGGGAGGGGCCAGCTGATCCCTCCCTAAACTGCAAACCCCACGATTCCATAGGATGTTGAAAGTGGAATAAACGTGCTATAAGAGTGTAGTGCAGAAATGGTCCTAGTATTGTAGACATAACTCCCAAAACTTATCTTAAGAGCCAGCAGTCTCTCCAAGTGATGGAGGTCTGTTCTGCTGGCAATTGCGGCATAGCAGGATAATGCTTCCAGCCCTGTCTGACCACTGATCTGTCCTGCACCAAGGAGCTGAAGCAGAGGTCCTGCTTCTGATTGTGGTGCCCTCACTGGCTAGTAGAGGGGGTCTGGAAACCTCATCCTGCTGTGTCCCACTCACCATTCGAACAGACTTCCATTGCTTGGAGTAACCTCCTAGAGTTTAAGCTGGAATTCGGGGGGAATTTACTATCATGGCAATAGTGTCACAGTTCTGAATACATAGTGTGATACTGTGGTTCTTAACCTGTGGTTCTCAGAGCCCTCACAGGGGGTCTGCAAAGCCTTGCTGCTAAACATCAAGAGCAGTGGCAGCAGTGAGGTATGTGTGTGGGTGCCAAAATTATTATCTCATTTTGCAAACAAGGCCTATGTAGCAATATCAACAGGAGAAGTGAGTCCTGCAGCCAGGCTTACAATCTAAAAAGACACTGGAAAGAAAAATAAGGGTGAGAAGAGGACCGCAAATGCCCATGAGAGCAAGCACCCACCAGAAAAACTGCCAAGGGGTGGCTGAGGATGAATAGAAGAAGATGGCAGTGCTGCCACTGTGAAGAGGCTCAGCTTCTGTGTCTCCATGGCAATGTCATCCTGTGCACACCATGTTGAATCCCCTCTTCTATTGTGAGAAAAAGCCACTCCCTGCACCTTTCTTCTCCTGGTTGCCTTGGAAACGAAGGGACACTGGGCCCATTCCAGCACCTGAACCCCTCCCCTGCTGCCATGTCCCTGATGAAAGGGGCATAGCAGCAGGCAGGGTCTGAATCCCCACTTGGTCATGGAAACACACTGGGTAGCCTCTCAGGCTCTTTCCACACCGGTGGGGTGGACACGCGAGGATGGAGCTTACCGTGAAGTGGGAGGCTCCGTCCCCGTGGGGAGCAGCGCGAATTCACCGCTCTGCATGGCAGCGGCATTCAGTGGCGCTCGGCGGTGCCTGGCGGTGCCCAAAATGGCGGCTGGCGGCTTCCGGCGGCGCTCTGCCAATCGGGGCAACGCGCCAGCCGGAAGTCCACCCCCAGGCAGCTCTGCAGGGATGTGCTACCGCATTCCTGCAGTTTTGCACAGGGCGCCGCGACGGAGTAGCATGCGAGAGGTTTTATAAAAACCACTTGAAAGGTGGTTTTTATAAAACACGGAGCGCCACCCACGTGACCAAGCGAAGACGGTGTGAGGTTTAGAACCTCCCTTTTTTTGTCCGCCCTAGCACACCCCACGGTGAAGACTACCTCCGTGTCCGGTCGTTTCACCGCAGGGTTTTACCCCCGTGCGGAAATGACCTCAGTCTTAGAGACAAGCAAAGGCAACAATCTTGCCAAGAAAATCCCCAGGGTAAGCTCACCTTAGGGTCACCATAAGTCAATTTGCAAAGGGGAGAAACATGATGGCTGTAAAGAACCTTCCCCTGTCAGTGGTGCTTTGTTGTTATGTGCCTTCAAGTCAGTTCTGAGTTAACAGCAACACTAAAGGGAACCTTCCTTCCTTGAACCTTGCCTTCCTTTGAAGCTGAAAGAACATGACTTGCCAAAGGTCATCTGGTGTCTGAGTGGGGATTTGAATCTTAGTCTCCAGAAACCATAAACAAACAAACAAACAAACAAATATTTAAATCCAACGTTAAATATTTAAATCTTGAGTTAATCATGGGGCAAGGGGAGGTCCCTGGCAAAAGAAGGAGGAGGAAGAGGACGAGAACCAATAGCCACCATTGGTATAATACAAAGCAGCCCTATATCTGTAACTCCAGGTTACAAATCCATAACTGCAATACAGGATGCCAGCCCTTAAAAAGAAAGGAGCCTTTCTAGAACTTTAGTGCTCTTATAATATTGCTATGAGCCACCATAATGGTATTGCTGTGTTGAGTCCAAGGAAAAAAAACCACTGTTATGTGCATGCATTTCTTGTGAGAAATGAGGCACTGGAGGAGAATGACAGTGAAGAAAGAGAGAATGCCTGTGCCTGTGGGTAGCAAGAGAGGAGTGACCTTGTCAAACAAGAGTTAGTGGCTTTTAATTAAATGACAATCATTTTGAAGCAACTGGGTTTTGAAAGAGAGCTATAAAATTTAAATCAGAATAATAAATATCTGCTCCTTTCCTTGACACATTTTGGGAACTTTCAAGATACTGGCCACCATCTCGCTCAAATTAGTCACAGTGAACTTTTTTTTCCTATTCATTTCAAGGTAGCTTAGTCACATCTAACAACAGCAGGTTTGGGGCCAAAATTCTTGACTCAGAGCATAAAGTATTAAGGAACCAGGCACATGTCACAAAAGCTGGTTATGGAAATCTATGCACCAGTGTGGGTATTATGATGACATCAGATTCTCTGCACAGCCTTTCAGCCTCTCCCAGTCAAAGAAAGGCCAATGGATTAAGGCTTGATGGCTCATTGGTATGACCAGCCAGCCTCTATCAACCTGGTGCCTTCTGGTTCCTATCATCTCCCAAATTAGATTATAATGTTGTAGTCCATCTCATCTGGAGAGAATGAGGCTGTTCTTTTTATGCCTGTATTTGCATGTCAGCTTAACAGAGATCTAGTGAGATTTAGATGCTGAAATCACTCTGAATCCCATCAAAATGTTGTTTACCTTGCTGCACTTCATTGATTCTAGTTTTGCTTGAAATGGAAGATGCAGGAAAATGCAAGCACAAGCTCATACACATATGGAGAGAGCAGATGAATCCCTAGAAGGAAGAGGTTGAACGGCAAGGAAGGAAGCTATAAATGTTTCAGATGGAGTTACTTCCTCCCCTTCACCCTTAATATTCCCATATTTTCCAATCTGTAAAGCATTTGGGAATATTTCCTCTATATTACTGAATATCTCATTTACTTCAAGTGGCATATGAGATGCATGTGTCAGATTCACAGTAGGCTCCTCTGTTATTATAATGCAGAGGTGGACAAAGTACAGTATCCAGTTGTTGAATGCTGGGAGTTGCAGTTCAATGGAATCTGGATAGCTGCATTTTGTCCACCCCATTATAATGGATCACACGTCTTGGGCTATTTTATTATTTCACATTATATTTATATCCAAGGATCTTGTGGTGGTATCCCTGACTGTGATTAGGGACATGAGAAAAGTTACACTGGATCAGATATACTGCTTCCACAGTTGGCAGCCGCATGCAAGATATGACTATAGGAGAACCCTGCCTGTTATATTCCCAAGCACATGTCATACAGAGATATGATGCTTCTGTTATTGGAGGTGCTCTACAGCCACTATGGAGCAGCCGCTATAGAATATTTCCAATAACAGAGACATCAGACCGCTCTATAGTCAATAACCATGGATAGCCTTGTCTTCAATAAAATTATCTAATTGAACCTGCCAACATCAGACATCACTACATCTTTGGGTTGTAAATGCCATAGCCTGGCTATGTGTCACCTATAAAGTACTTCTTTCTATTTTTTCTGAATTTTCCCATTTCAAGGCTTGAAGTACGTTAGGCTGAGAGAAAGTGACTGACCCTGTCTCTGTAACAGGAAGATCAATTAGCAGGGGATATCTTTTATTTTGACATGACTATTTATTTGATCTCATTTGTACCATTACTCTCTCCTTCTGTAACTTCTTACTCTTGAAAAGTCTGTATTTCTCACCCAGTGCAGTAGCCAGATAAGTATGACAATATGAGAAGTAAGCTAGCTTGCCCCACCTTTATCTCAGGTACATCAGCTTCTGTCTATCAGTGCCATGACTGGGTAGCTATGAAGGGCTCAGCATGAGGGCACTGCCCCCTTAATCATATTTTCCTTCAGTCTGTAAACTTCTAGCACTGCAGTAAAGAAAAACTAAATGCAGTTGAGAATTTAGAAATACATTTTACGAACTGAAAGAAAAGGGGCAGGCAAAGTGGCCAAAGAAACGTGAGCAAGGAAAGTGTAAAAATTCTAGGTGTGAGCAGTTTTCAATTTCTCACTCTCTGCAATGTTAGAAATTTGGTGGCTGAAGGAAAATGTAATGGGGGGGCCAGAATACTAATTAGCTGCACCTCTAAGATGCCTAAGATGGCCATTTCCTAGTTTCCAGGGAACAAGATGTGAATGAATTGTGCCTTTTGCTGCCTTGTGCATGTTATGCTTTCCGCTATATCAGGTGGGTATTATCTTTCTGTGGACACAATGCACATGCTCCAAAGTCTCAATTAAAAGCAAAGGTCGCCACTGACTAGGCAGCACTTACGCTGGGCATCCAGCCAGTTTGCCATATATGGAGTTCAAGTTCCCACAGAAACAACAAAGGATTAATGTGCAAAAATGGTTGTTGAAGCATTACACTCACAGACAATGACTGCCTCACTTTTAAAAAAAATTAAATTAATCCATTCATTTGTGCTGAGTAACTCCAATGGTCATAACACTCTTTGCAACCAGAACAGGGGAGCACAGTATGGAGAAAGGAGCACAATGTTAAGTTCACTGACTGAGCAGTAAGCTCCAGTCTCTTGCTTAACTTATTTTTTGAACCTAAGCATGAGATGATAGTGAGTGAACAAGAGAGAGAGAAAGTCTGGAATTCAGATAACTTCACTAGAGGGAAGCAGCAACAGCAGCAAATAACATCTGTGTCTTCCTAGTGTGTGTGACTGCATGTGTGAATACCTACAATAAATCAGAGTGGGAATGATGATCCCAGGGAGCCTTTTCCTCCATATTTTAAGTGTGCAGCCAGGGATCAGGGGAGCATTTACCAATGGATGGGTGTCCTGTGAATCCCAGCTCTTACCACACTTTTCCTATTTTTAAAAATCATTTTTTCCCAGTTATTTAACCCCAGTGTTAAATTGCTTTAAACTAGTGTCTTGGGTAAGCAGGAAGGACGTGTCGGGTATTCTGGACGACCCCGCACTCTTGCCAAGTGTGTGTTGGTATGTGTGTGTATAGTTCCAAGTCTGCGTGTCCGCCTGCCTGCCTCCCTTTTCCTTTCTTCTTACATCTTTCCTCTTTTCATCTTCTCTGTCTAATGGATTTCTTCTGTACAGCAAAGCAATGTAGAATGTGGATTCAAAATTGTGTGTGTTGTGTGTGTGTGTGTGTGTGTGAGAGAGAGAGAGAGAGAGAGAGAAAGCAAGTGCACACAGGCATGTGTGTTTTCTGGCAAGATCTGCAATTTGTTGCAGGCATGTTGCATGAGGTAAACTGACTACAATGAGTCTTGTTTCCACCTACTATGACCTCTTGTACACCCTGCCCCACTAGCCCTAAAGGGCACCAGCTGTCACTGTTCATGAAAACAAATGATTTTCAGACTTTAGCAGTGTTCTTGTACTTAATCTTCTACTTCCAATGTCTCAAGCTAGCTAGCGCTTTCTATCTTTACAAAGTCCCATCTGCCATTTAATTCCTATGAACTTCTGTTTCCTTTGAAACTTGTATCTCCCCTACAGATCTACCAGTTCTCATCTTAATTATAGCACTTATGGAAGTTGGATTCCCTGCTCCTTTCCATCTGCATCCAGCTCCACACAGGCAACAGATGACATGATAAATTTGTTTTTTGTACCAGTTCAGATAGCATATACTTCCACATTTCAGAAAAGAAAAGTCGGACACATGTAGCCAAGCAACATGTGAATGTGGTCAAAATGGAAATATTCATTAATAAGGAATATTAATGTCAGATATGCAGCAGTTTGCTTTTGCCTTAGCCAACTGGGAAGGGCAAGACTCTAATCTCTCCTCACGCTCCTCACCCCACTGAATTAGTTGAAGGCAAACTACTCTTGCAACATGAACTCTGTTTGGAGCAATTGACGCGAGCTGAAGCCAAAAGGGGTAAGTGGGGGGAAGAAAAAGAAACAGGAACAATTTAAAATCAACTGAAAAAGTGAGACGACACAGGATTATTCTGAACTGTCCCTCCTTAACTGGTTCAGCTGAAGGGTATGAAACAGCAAGTGGGGGAAGAGGCATGACTGACAGTTTTTCCTGGTTAAAAAGAAAGTGACTTCCTAAACACAGAGAAATAATATGACTGGGGACATTCCTTTTGCCGTTTAGTTTGCTATGTGCAACGTGTGGGTACACAGGTATGCATCTTGTGTTACGTATTGTCCCTCTGAGAGAGACAGAGAAAGAGAGAGAGAACTGGAAAAACAATATATCCTGCAGTCTTCTATCTGCAATCTCAAGCAGTTGTCTGAATCTGTGGTGGTTTGGTTCCAGGACCCCCTGTAGATGCCAAAAAATGTGGAAGATCGCATCTCATATTATTAAATGGTGGTAACATGTGCACAGACACTTTCAATGCATCTGTGTTCACACTGCCACCATTTTACATACAGGACATCATAATCCCCAGTCAGTTGAAAACGCAGATTTGGAGCCTGCAGCCATAGAGGGTCCACTGTTATCATCTATTCTACCAGTACGCACACCAGGCCTGAATCCTTCATGAAGGTGTTTTGCTTTTGTTTTCCTATCCAGTAGTTCCATTCTGTTCATTCACTTGTAAATTTTTGGTTCCTAACCATAGCAGAATTAACTCAGATATTAAATTTGGCAAAAGCTTTGCCTGTTTGGGAATGAGTAAGGTTTTTCTTTGCTGAACTCCCCCACCCCCATATTTAATTTTGAGTTGACATTTGGTATTTCATCTCTGAGTGTTTGTGCATGTTAATAAGTGCAATATCAACACAGCATTTGAAAAAGACTTATTAATTTTGGCTCTGTGACCACTTAGCTGGAGGACAAGGGAACACCATGTAATTCTCTGATGAGCATCCAAAATGAGAAGGCCCATCACTCTGGGAGTTTCAGAAGAGGGATGAAGGAGCCAGGATGAAATGGAGCAAAGGAAAATATGCCTAACAGTGAAGTCCATGAGGCCTGTGGAATAATCTCCCCAAGGGAAGTAATGGAAACCCCACAGGCTGAGTCACTTCAGGCTGGACTGGCCAAACCTCTGTGCAGAGAACCACAATCCCATACTGGCATTCTGGATGAACTACATATCACTCCCTGTGGGCCATTTTGAGCTTGAATTTCTAGAATTCAGTTCAAGGGGTAGTGGTAATGTGAAATAAGAGGATTGTGTGCCAAGTGGAAACTTTCCAGATCAATTTTTTTTAAAAAATCATTGCTGCAATTAGATCTCCTTCTCAGATCAAACAATAAAATAAGATTATGATCCTAATGCTGATGTTTGTTGCATAGGACAATACCATGAAGTGACTGAGGGGAAATGTCCTTTTCCAAGGCCATTGGGAAATTCAAAATGCTAGAAGTGACAGCCAACATCATGTAGTGGAGTGTTGGACTAGAACTCTGGAAGATCTGGGTACACATCCCTGCTCAGCCATATAAGCCTACTGAGTGATTTTGGACAAGTCACTTTCTCTCAAGAATCTTGCACAGAAAACCTTATGATAGGTCACTGTTAAGCCACAGTTGACTTGAAGGCCCATAAAAACAACAAAGAAGTGATTATCTGAGTGACACACAACTCTGCCTTCTCGCTTTCTCTCATTTTTTTTTCTGTCTTCAGGCACAGGTGTTCAAAGCAAAACAAATTAAAGCAACATGCCCCAGATGTTGTTAATGAATAATATGGTAATAAATGACTAATGAGGTGTCCAGTATGACTGCTGATCAAGTAATTACATTGAGCCTATTCTTCAGCAAAGCATATGCCAAGTTACTCAGCCAAGGAGAATTCTCTTCTCTCAGCTAATTGACAGAACTGGAGAATTGGAGACCTGGAACCAGCCAAGAGGGATTATAGCAGAGTCCTTTTTTCCCTCTACCCCATAGGCTTCAACTGACACAGCATATGAAGTTTAAGCTACATACTATGTACCATCCGGCAGGAGAACTCTCAGTTTTTAATTGTATAGTAAACAATCACGGCCCTGTTCCATGTTTATTACGCACAAGTATCTCATGAGTAAAACTGCTTTTATATATCTTATGAAAAAGACCAAGTTTGATTTCTTTGATAGATTTCTTGTGCGGGGGTGTGGTGTGGCTGGTAAAATTATTCTAGCATCAGCTTAGCATTTTAATTACTCGGCTTGAGAAAGCCACTAAAAACTCTCACACTTCCCAATAGTTTTGTGCGTTGTCATGTGAAGAGTTGCATTGTCCTAAAAGTTGGAAAGCTCCGTTCTGCAAGGGAGTTAAATACTTATGTGTCTTCCCCACTGCTGCTGCTATGTAGACCAGCAATACTCAAAGTGATGGTCTGTGGACCAGTGTCAATCCACAACATATTGGCAATCACTCTGTGGTGAGTTTCCAGGAAAGAAAGAAACAGTTGTTGATGATGGGCAAAAAACATGGTGTCAGTGTCTCGTGCTGGGGGGAACCTACCAGTCCCTCACATCAGATAGCTTAAGAAGCACTGACATAATCAACAAGTCAACCACCCAGACTAGAGTTCCTGCCTCTGTTCTTCAACCAACCTGAGTGCTCTGTTGTGCCACAGTCTAATGTCTAATTAAAGGAACATTTTGACTCCTCTACTACCTGTTGAAGCCACCAGTTTAGACTGGTTCATAGAATCATAGAGCTGAAAGAGATCACAAGGACAATGAAGTTCAACCCCTTGCCATACAGGAATACACAGTCGAAGCATTCCTGACAGATGGCCATCCTGACTCTGTTTAAAAACCTCCAAAGAAGGAGACTCCGTCACACTCTGAGGCAGCCTATTCCACTGTTGACCTGCTCTGACCATCAGGAAGTTCTTCTTAATGCTTAAGTGGAATTTCTTTTCCTGAAGTTTGAAGCCGTTGCTCATAGTCTCTGGAGCAGTGAATAAGCTTGCTCCATCTTCTATATGACATCCCTTCAAATATTTAAACATAGCTATCATGTCACCTCCTAACCTTTGCTTCTCCAGGCTAAACGTACTCAGCTTCCTAAGTCACTCCTCACAGAGCATAGTTTCCAGGCCTTCTACCATTTTGGTTGCATGGTCCAGCTTGTCACTATCCTTCCTGAACTGTGGTGCCCAGAATTGGACACAGTAGCCCAGGTGGAAGGTCTAACCAAAGCAGAATAGAATGGCACTATTACTTCCCCTGACCTAGACACCATACTCCTAGTGATGCAGCCCACAATCGACTGGCTTTTTTAGTTGTGGCATCACACTGCTGACTCCTGTTTGAACACATCTTGGTAATTATTATTTTTTTGTAAGGAATTTGTTGCAGTTATAGTTCCAAGGTTTTAATTAATCCTTTAATTACTTTCTATGGCTGGGGGAGCGGGGTCAGAATGCTACAAACCACCAGTTTGTGGTACAAAACATACTCTGCTCCTTTCCTCCTTGACATTGCATTATTTTTCTTTATCCCTTCCCCCTCCCCCCCCCATATTGCTTCAAAACACACAACAGAGCACGAAGCAGCAGCGCTACCAGTGCTCGAACCATGTGGTATTCTCCTCTACCATATAGTCAGGGTCCATCTCTCGTTCTAAAAGTAGCTGAAAAGATTTTGGTTACACTTTAAAGAAGTGAAACTGTCCCTATTATGTTTTAGTAATAATGAAACTTAACCATGCATTAGTTCTTGGGGAAATACAATAACTACAAGAAACAAGTTATTTATAGCTGGTTGCTACCAAGCACTGAGGCCATTTCCGCACTACACTCTTATAGTACTATTATTCCACTTTCCTCATCCTATGGAATCCTGGGGTTTGCAGCTTAGGGAGGAGCCAGCCAGCCAGCCCCTCCCTAAACTACAAACCCCAGGATTCCATAGGATGTTAAAAGTGGAATACTTGTGCTATAACAGTCTTGTGTGGAAATGGCCTCAGTGTGAGATCTTAGCACTATGCAGTCTCTGGATAGGAGCCAGGAATCAGGAATTCAAAGCAAAGGCAGGAGGGAGAGTCCGGGGATAGGGAAGTAGGCCAGAAATCAGGACATCCCCACCTAGTCAAGAGTGTCAGGCAAAAATTCTAACCTAAATAGGAAGCCTCCATTACAGGCCAGGTACTGATCTAGATTCTGTTTTACCAAATGTGAACCATATAATAAGTGTGTTTGTACAATGCAGAAATGTATGCACTTTCTAGTTCCAGACATGAAGCCCACCTAACAAAAATAAAATAATAATCTTGAAAGAGAAACATAAACAGTAGATCAACTTATAATGGGCCCAGGAAAGCCACCACGTTAAAGAGTTAGTACTGCAGTTAGCAGTACTGTTAGTAGAGCCAGTGTGGTGTAGTGGTTCGAGCACTGGAGCACAAACCTGGAGACTAGAGTTTGATTTCTGTCTCAGCCATGGAGACCCACTGGGTGAACCTGGGCACATCACACAGTCTCAGCCTCAGAAAATCCCATGACAGGTACACCTTAGGGTCACCATAAGTCAGAAACCTTTTGAAGACACACAACAACATCAGTACTGGATTAAGGTTACTGGCTGACGCAATCAGATGGCTAATGTAATCTGATTGAAGGTAGTCAAGAATGAGTGGTTATCAGGTATTGCATCACAGATCATTAAGATCTTAATCTGATTGGAGGAGAATAAACATTAAATTAACATTGTTGACATAAATGGAGGCATGTAGAGATATAATCTGATTGGATGATTGGAAGCTGGGAAGGTTATAAATCTGGTACAGCAAAGACAGGCAGGAGACTAACAGAAGTATTAGTCACATGTAGATAAGGCTGCTATGCAGCCTCTAACAATTGTAAGAGACAAAACTCCTTGATAGTTAAAGCCTTTGTGAAATATCTGTATAATGCTTTCACAGATAATATGTAATGTAATGATTCTAATGTGCCTAGACACTGAAAAATCTATGTTACTTGCTAAAGGGAGTATATATTTGTACATTTATGATTGTAAGTAATAAAAAGCCTGAAAGAACAAAAGGGAACGTGCTCATTCTCCCATATAGATAATTTAAGAAGTTAAGTGGAGTCTTGATGCTAACTCTGCCTGATTGGAATTTACTGTGGTTCAGAAATTGGAAGCCCAAGTGACTGGAAAGTGGTGAAAGGGACCTCCAAACAGACACAGATCAGCTGACAAATTGCAAATTCTCAGTCCCTTAGTCTAAACAGATAGGGCTGAGGAACTTTAATACAATATAATTTATAGGATTTCCTGAAGTGCATGTGTGTTTTTCGCATATATATATTTGTGTGTGTGTGTGTGTCTTAAATAATCCCATACAACTGGGAAAAAAGTGAAAGACATTCATCTTTGGTAACTTTTCAGCCACATTTTGCATGAAATATTAATATACATTTGTTTGGAGAAATCTCCAGTGCCCCTTGTTCCTTTGGAAAATGCACATATCATTATAAAGAGAAAACTAAGGACACAGTTTAAATTTAAAAAAAGGATGTTTCATGTAGAAGGCAGCAGCAGGAAATGTAGTACATAACAAATCATTATAGAAAAAAAAGTTTTAAGGTGATCTATCTCTGTTTCCCAACATGGGCCCTTTTCGCACGGCATTTTCCAAGCAAAAGAGGGCCTGGAGTGTAACGCGATTGAGGAGCAATCCGCACGACACACTCACAATCGCATGATGCTCCAGGGGCCGGCAGGCACCGATCGCGCAACTTTTCATTTTCGGTTAGAAGCCAAAAATGGTGCATGATCACGCATTGCTCCCGGGCCCTCCGCGCACTTACCTGGCATGTGGAGCCTTCAGAGCCGTGCCGGTCGTGCTTCCTGCCCCAGCGCAGCCTTGGAAACTCCCAGGCTGCACTGCAGAAAGAAGAGGAAGGGCTCTCGCGCGAGCAGGCAGCTCGTGCGGAGCCAAAGGACCCTGGATGTGAGAGCCTTTCGCCGGAGGCTGCTCGCACAATCCCCACACCCCAGCACCAGAAGACGGTAAGGTGCGGAAAGGGCCATAGCTAAGTATTTGTGAAACTGCTACTGGAGTGTATAAACCAGAATAGATTGTGATTGCTCAGAGCATTAAAACTTTACCTGTAATTTTGTTGCTGATAAACTAGGAACTGGACAGACCAAAAGAGATCTGCATCAGAAATAGGCATCCGGTTTTCCTTTGCTGGCAGAAGCCAGTGACTTTCAAGATTAAGCCTATTTGGGAGGGAAAGCTAATTTTTCAGAAAGAAAAAAAATTGGGCTTAATTTTTAGTCTTTCTCTCTCTCTCCTCCTTGCTTCCATCTGCCAGCATAAGACCAGGAAACCTGCAGGCCCACAAATGTTGTTTGACTACTAGAGTTCCCAGATCTCAGGGTCTGGATCAGGGCTTGGACCCTCTTCTACAGTTCCCAAGGCAAGGGAAAGGAGTATCATGGTAAAAGCTCTGTCTTAAAATCTAGGCCCTTTCCGCACCGGGCTACTAAAACAGTGCAGAGCAACCTCCAACAGAGGTCTTCTGCACTGTGGAGTGGATTGGGGTGGACTATTTTTCATAGTTCTGCACCTCAATCTGCTCCGAAGAGACCGGAACTGGTGGCGTGGTGTGTTTTTTAAAAACCTCTTTTCAGAGGTTTTTAAAAAGCACAGAGCACGCAGCCCCATGCAGCTCTGTTTCCAGCTCCAGTGCAGATTTGCAGGCGCGCACTAGTGCATGCCTGCAGATCTGCCAGGGGAAGGCTTTAGGCTGGCGAGCTTCTCCAGTTGGTGGAGAGCCTCCACCAACTGGAAGCCGCCATTTTGGACGCCGGAGGACTGCGGAACAGCGAGACCGCACTGCTCCACATGGCGACAGACTTACCCAGCTGCCGGTAAGCTCCGTTTTAGCTCGTTTTCCCCCGTTTCCCTCTCCACGTGTGGAAAGGGCCTTAGTTGTGTGTGTTTTCCTCATTTGTTAAACTTAGTGGTTTTTTTCCTCCTAAAAGGGAAACTCTGTGCAATTGCGATTGTGTTTAAGGCATGATGCTTACTCACATTGCCTGGTGCTGCCCCTTGCAACATTACTAGGATTTGCCACCTAGAACATTACGAGGGGTCTTTCCCTAGGTCTCAGAATTTGTCCGTGAAATCTCAGAGCCTGGAATAATCCTGACCTGGCCACCTTATTGTTAACAGTTTCCATCAGCCTTGAACATTAGCTATGCTAGCTGGGGCTAATGGGAGTCTGAATCCAACAAAATTTAGAGAGCCACAGATTACCAACCCTTGTTCTGAACTGATTGGACTCTAATCTAAACCACTTGCCTGTTAGTGAAGGTGTGTAACTCTCCCTCCACACTCACACCCCACTCAAAGTTTCATTGTTTTAAGAGAAATTGCACTTTATTTTGACAAACACTCCCATTCCATTTTCATATGTGAAAGGATTTCCAATGCTATTTCCAATTTTGCTTAAAGAGAGTTCCAGAGTAGCAATATGAATAATGAGCAAAGATATGAAAATATCCCTATCAGCAGCACTGTGATGATTTGAGTATTCTTGGAACATTTTCACCTCCATCCAGGTATTATACAGGTGTCTGAGGATTAGAGTTGGGAAAAAAATCAAAATTTTCTTAAAATTTTCAACAAGAAAAAATAATCACTGAAAACCAACTTCTATGAGATTTTTTATTTTCATCCTGGCATACTCTTTAAAGTTTGGACTAAAATCTGGAGCACATTCAGCTTCCCACTGACATCAGAACAACTGGACTTCACTGCTCCCATGAGTAGAAAATAGGAGAAATCCCACACTCCTGTGACTTGAAACCCATGGTTTGCTAGGAGTATTGATAAGTGTGTCCTGTACAGTGAAAGTTTCTGTTGAATCAAAAGGGATGAGTCCAAAGAAGAACCTGAATCTCATTCTTCTGGAGCACTGAATAAAGTGATGTCTATGATTTAAGATGATATTTTGCTTCCAATTCTATAAGTGGGTCCAACAGAACAGTAGAGGAAACCCCTTCCATGGCTGTTTAATCCAGATCAGAGTTTAGTCCTGCTTCCCATGATGACAGTAAGCATTATATAGGAAGTGCACTAGAGTTGCAGGCAGCCTAAATACCCAAAATGTACCAGATCCTATCTGATCTTGGAAGCTAAGTACGGTCAGTTCTGGTTAGTACTTGGATGGGAGAATGCCAATGAATGCCAGGTGCTGTGGGTTATATTTCAGAGGAAGGCAGAACCATCTCCAAGTATTCCTTAAGAAAGCCTTCTGAATTCATGGGGTCACCATGAGTAAATAGGCTATTTGAAGACACATACATATACCCACAACCTAGAGTTCCAAGAAAGAACTGCAGAATACCTGGCAGTCCTCTAGAAACACTCCCTTGTTCACTGCTTCTGGTTGATTTCTCTTTCTACTCTACTGTGCAGGCAGTAAACAGTGGATTGGTTTATTGCCTGCAAATGCTTTTGCGCCAGCCCTCAGTGCGCAGCTCTGCCAAACACCTGACTCAGAACTTAATCTGGATTCAAGCATTTATTGCAGTGTCTCCATTAAGTGAACTCCAAACATTTCAAATTCTCCCCTTTCATTTCTTCTTTCTGATTGCTTTTTCTTGTCTACAGTTCTCTTGCCATGATTATTCCAGCTGGTCTCCAAGCCTGGGCCAACCATCTGATGATCAAATTAGTCTTCCTTTCCTCTGGACAGCTTTGATCTTGAAGGTTTCGAGGTGAGGCTATTTTAAGACCATCATTAAAAAAAAAAAATAACTTTTTTGCCTTACACTTTGAAAGGCTTTGTTGCTTTTCATTATATAAAAACTCATGGCTGCCAGGATCAGAACTAAGAAAGGAAAGTTTCAAGATTGTATCACTGTAGAGATGAGATCTGCAAACACAACCTCTGCAGTGGATATCTTTATGTAGGAACCAGGCCAAATTTATAAATACTGGGAGGCCTAACTCTCAATCTCCTGCCATAGTCTGAAGAGAAACCTACCATCGTCTCATGCTGACTGTAGCACACTCCAAAAAGCTGTAGTGGGAGCCAAAGTCTTTATATGTTGGCAGCAGGAAAGCAGCAAGTCTAGGTAGCTTTGCTCTTTTTAGCTGCCCTCTTTCATGGGATAGCTACAGAACTGCTGAGCTGGGAAAGGCCTAAAAAATAGCCTATCTTGATTACCATTTTTGTTTTGTTTCTTCAGCAGTAGTACTGATGCCCCCTTCTAAGGTGCTGAAGAGTTATTATTAGTGGTCAGCCTAAAAGAGCAGAGCTTGGAAAGGTGACTTTGCTGGATGACAAGTTCCACAATCCCCTGGGATTGTGTTCCAAAATGTAACTTTTTCAAGCTCTGTGAAAGAGTACAGCTTGTTCCAGGCTCAGTTCACATATGGCATTTTCACATTTTCACTAAACAGTATCACATGCAGAGGAGGAGAAGGGAAATAGGAAGTTAATTGCGTGAATGTAGTTAACATGCATGATTTTATTTCTGTGCAAACAGCAGCTGTAGGGAAAGCTGGTCGGCTTCAGGAGCATGGAGATGAGAGTAGTTCTTTACAGTCTAAATCTAGCAGTGCAATCTTGTATGTGTCTAATTAGAAGTCCCTCTAAGTTACATGAGGCGAACCCCTGCTGAGATGTAGTAGGACTAATTTTACACAGGAATCCTATGTAGGTTTACTTAAAAATAATGCTTTTTCCATGTTCAATGAGACTTAATTCCAGGCATCATAAATAGGATATGGTACAATCCTAGCCACGTGTATGAAGAAGGAAATTCTATTGTATTCAGTGCACTAACTCTCAGATGAGTCAGTGTATGATTACAAACTTAAAGGATTTAATAAGAGGTGGGCCAACCAAATCCTCGAATCCTTGCCAGGGATTTGAGATTTGGGAATCCAAATCCCTGTGACAAAATAGGCAAACCAAATCTTTCGAATCTGCCACCCAAACAGTTTGTTGGAGACCAGGATGCCTGAAAACCTGGGAGACCAGAATGCCTGAAAACTTGGGAGACTAGACACACAAAGGGAGATGTCAAGTTGGTGAATTTTTTCCTTGGAGTAATAATGGCCTTTGCTAACAATTTCATCTTGACCTCATCTTGACCTCATCTTGACCTCATCTTGAATACTGTGTCCAGTTCTGGGCAGCCCAATTCAAGAAGGACATGGTCAAGCTGGAGCAAGTCCAGAGGAGGGCGACCAAAGTGGTGAGAGGCCTGGAAGACATGCCCGATGAGGATAGACTTAGAGAGCTAGGGATGTTTAGTCTGCAGAAGAGAAGGTTAAGAGGGGACATGATAGCTATGTTTAAATATTTGAAGGGATGCCATGTAGAGGAAGGAGAGGGCTTGTTTTCTGCTGCTCCAGAGACCAGGACAAGGAGCAATGGATTCAAGCTGCAGGAAAGGAGATTCCACCTGAGCCTCAGGAAGAACTTCCTGACAGTCAGGGCTGTCCAGCAGTGGAATATGCTGCCTCGGAGTGTAGTGGAGTCTCCTTCCTTGGAGGTTTTTAAGCAGAGGCTAGATGGCCATCTGTCAGGAATGGTTTGAGGGTGTTCTTGCATAGCAGGGGGTTGGACTGGATGGCCCTTATGGTCTCTTCCAACTCTACATTTCTATGATTCTATGATTCATAAATTACATCTAGGGTTGTATTCTAAGATATTTAAATTGAACATTTCATATTTAAGTTCAGTGCTTGACTGGAAGCTACAGGCTTGAGATTTCAAGGACAGCTGAGACATTCCTTTGCATAGCTCACTTGCAAAGCGCTTTCACACACAGTTCTGGGGTTTCTGGTTTTACAAGGTGTCACAGCTTTGGCAGAGTGTGCTGGTGCATCATCAAACTAGAAATCTCAGGATGCCAGAAGGAACTATGTAAAGAAAAGCCAGTTTTGACCTGGATTATCTCTGTACTGTAGTGGTCCTGTTTACACAGGCAGGAAAATGTGGGATTAATCCACATTTTCCTGCCTGTGTACAAAGGGCCTTCATGATATTTTCAGTCTGGGGAGATCCTGAGGCCAAACTATGACAATTGTTCTGGCCATATTTCTTCAGAGGGAGGTTTGCCATTGCCTAGGCTTTTGCTAAGGCTGAGAGAGCGTGTCTTGCACAAGATTATCTTTCCCTTGATTTTAAACCCTTTTTAAAAAAAGGATTCAAAAGATTTGAGATTCGTGAGATTCGTGGATTCCCAGAACCTTCCAGGGATTCGAATCCAGCTTCAGATTCAGAAAATTCTGGATTCGTCCCATCCGTAGTCAAAGGCTATAGAGGCCATGATTATTCTCACCATATGAGCTTACCCAATATATTCTGTAAAATTGGAGAAGACTTTGATGTCCCCTCCCAAACATGAGAAAAGACAAACATCGTAACATACGGTTAAGCCTGTTCATTTCCTACTCACAAGCAAGAGTTTCTGATCCAGATTAGAATCCTAATATGTGAGAGGAGGAATCTTTAACTCTTTGTCCCTTGCTGTGGTTCTCTTCCATATGAGGATCTGTGCACCTGCTATTAAAATTAATTTCTTTCAACAAAAATAGTATTAGTAGTAGTTCATTTCCTACATGCAAATTGCTCTACACATGCCCCAACTGAACTAAGGGCATAACAAGGAAGAAAGAATTTAACCTCCTCTGTAAAGCTATGATCCTAATTCATATTGTGTACCCAACACTTATTTCTGAATAAGAAGAACAGACACAGATGAAGGCAGAAGATGTTCTTGTTTCTCAGTAATAAATAAGACTTAAGTGTCTCTACACTAATGCACGGAGTATGGGAAACAAACAAGATGAATTTGAACTCCTAGTACAGCAAAATAAATATGATTTGATAGGCATCACTGAGACCTGGTGAGATGAGTCTCACGATTGGAATGTAGGAATAGAGGGGTATAGCCTATTTTGTAGAAATAGAACAAATAAGAAAGGAGGAGGAGTAGCCTTATATGTCAAGGATGTTTTCACCTGTGAAGAGATCCATGACTTGAACACCGGAAGCCAGGTCGAGAGCATCTGGGTAAGAATTAAGGGAGCGAGAAACAATAGGGATATTATAGTGAGGGTTTACTACAGACCTCCAAGCCAGACTGAGGACCTCGATGGCGCTTTCATAGACCAAATGACTGCACATTCAAAAAGGAGAGATACAGTAATAATGGGAGATTTCAACTACCCGGATATATGTTGGCAGTCAAACTCTGCAAAGGCGGCAAGGTCCAGCAAGTTTCTTGCTTGTCTTGCAGACAATTTCATGGTCCAGAAGGTGGAAGAGGCGACAAGGGGATCAAATATTCTGGATCTGATCCTGACCAACAGGGAAGACCTTGTTAATGACGTAGAACTGGTTGGATCTTTAGGAGAGAGTGACCATGCCCTATTAGAATTTTGCATTCAGTGGGGAAGAGAAGGCAAGTGTAGCCAGGCATTCGTCTTAGATTTTAAAAAAGCAGACTTCTGTAAACTGAAGGAGCTGCTGGCTGAAATCCCGTGGTCAATGAGAAAGGAGTTCAGGATGCATGGGAGTTCTTTAAAAGGGAGGTACTGAAGGCACAGGCTAAAACTGTGCCATTAAGGAGGAAAAATGGAAGGCATCTGAACAAACCGGAATGGTTGACTAAAGAGCTCTCAGCTGAGCTAAGTATTAAGAAAAACATGTACAGGAAATGGAAGAAGGGGGAAATCACCAAAGAAGATTATAAGCAAGTAGCCAGGAGATGTAGGGAGAAGGTCAGAAAGGCTAAAGCACAGAACGAACTTAGGCCGGCCAGACACATTAAAAACAATAAAAAGGGCTTTTTTAAATACGTCCGCAGCAAAAGGAAAAAGAAGGAGACGATAGGGTCACTGCGCAAGGAAGATGGTGAATTAATAACAGGAGGAAGAAAAAAGGCAGAACTCCTCAACACCTTCTTCGCCTCAGTTTTTTCCCAAAAGGATAAAAACACTCAACCTGGCGGTTGGGGAGCAGGTGAGGAAGTGGGGGGAATGCAGCACAGAATAGATAGAGAGGTAGTACAGGAATACCTGGCCACACTGGATGAATTCAAGTCTCCAGGGCCAGATGAATTGCATCCTAGGATTTTAAAAGAACTAGCAGAGGTCATTGCGGAACCTCTTACTATAATCTTTGAAAACTCTTGGCGGACCGGAAAAGTTCGGCAGACTGGAGGAGGGCAAATGTTGTCCCCATCTTCAAGAAGGGAAAAAGAGGACCCAAATATTTATCGCCCAGTCAGCCTGACATCAGTACCTGGAAAGATCCTTGAGCGGATCATCAAACAGTCAGTTTCTAATTACTTAGAAAACAATGCCGTAATTACGAAAAGTCAACATGGATTTCTCAAAAATAGGTCATGCCAGACTAATCTTATCTCTTTTTATGATAGAGTTACTTGCTTGATAGATGAAGGGAATGCCGTGGACATAGTATATCTTGATTTCAGTAAGGCCTTTGACAAAGTTCCCCATGACACTCTTGCAAAGAAGCTAGTAAGATGTGGACTGGACAGGGCTACTGTCAGGTGGATTTGTAACTGGTTGACTGACCGTACCCAAAGGGTGGTCACCAATGGCAGATTCTCATCCTGGAGAGAAGTGACTAGCGGGGTGCCACAGGGTTCTGTCCTGGGCCCGGTGCTGTTCAATATCTTCATTAATGACTTGGATGAAGGAATAGAGGGCACGCTGATCAAATTTGCAGATGACACCAAATTGGGAGGGGTTGCTAATATGCCTGATGACAGGATCAAAATTCAAAAGGACCTGGACAGATTGGAGAGCTGGGCCAAGGCTAACAAAATGAATTTCAACAGAGAGAAATGTAAGGTCCTACACTTAGGCAGAAAAAATGGTATGCAGAAATATAGGATGGGGGACACGTGGCTGGCTAACAGTACGTGTGAAAGGGATCTAGGAGTCTTCATAGACCACAAGCTGAACATGAGTCAGCAGTGTGATGCGGCAGCCAAGAAGGCCAACGCAATTCTTGGTTGCATCAATAGGAGTATGGTGTCTAGATCGAGGGAGGTATTGGTACCACTTTATTCTGCATTGGTTAGACCTCATCTTGAATACTGTGTCCAGTTCTGGGCACCCCAATTCAAGAAGGATATGGATAAGCTGGAGCAGGTCCAGAGGAGGGCAACCAAAATGGTGAGGGGCCTGGAAGCCATGCCCTATGAGGACAGACTTAGCTGGGTATGTTTAGTCTGCAGAAGAGAAGGTTGAGAGGGGACATGATAGCCATGTTTAAATATTTGAAGGGATGTCATGAGGAGGGAGTGGACTTGTTTTCTCCTGCTCTTGAGACCAGGACAAGGAGCAATGGATGCAAGCTGCAGGAGGGGAGATTCCGCCTGAACCTCAGGAGGAATTTCCTGACAGTCAGGGCTGTCCGGCAGTGGAATGTGCTGCCACAGAGTGTGGTGGAGTCTCCTTCTTTGGAGGTTTTTAAGCGGAGGCTGGATGGCCACTTGTCGGGAGTGCTTTGAGGGTTTTCCTGCATGGCAGGGGGTTGGACTGGATGGCCCTTGTGGTCTCTTCCAACTCTACATTTCTATGATTCTATGATTCTAAGATCAAACACAGATGAAGACACATGTGTTCTGCCTAATGAAAGGCAGGGATGGAGAGAATTACAACAACAAAACGTTTGTTAAAAAGTCAAAAGTGTGTGATTGTCTCTCTCATTTTTTTGTGCAGAAAGAATATTTTGTGTAGAAGTGTTATTTTTTGAACAGAAAATGCTTTTTTCTGTACAGAATATGCTGTTTCTGTGCAAAATTGCCACATGTAGATTTTGCATCTCAAAATCCCCAATGGTAGCTTTTTCTGCACAGAAAATAATATTTCTATGGAGAACTATTGCTTTCTGCACAGAAAGTAATATTTCAGTTCTGAAATTTTTTTTCTTTGCAGTAAAAAGTCTCCAACTATGCAGAAATATTTTTTGCACAGAAAATAATTGCTGGGTAGAATATTATTATTTTCTGTGTAGAAAGCCAGAGTGCCCAGCAGAAATGCAGACATACAGAAAATACAGAGAATGCTGTTTGTTTTCTTTGCAAAAATTCCACAGCTGAATTGTGTGCAAAATAAATTCCAATATGAAAACAGCTTTCAAAAATTCACAGCAAGTTCTTCACAGTAAGGAGAAACTTGCTAAAATTATTCTTTCTTTCTTTCAAGAACATAATGAGGGAAGAATTACATCCCTAATAGGAGTATGCTGGATTTCTTACCATCTGAAACATGCAGTAACCTACTTTGGTAGACATGTTTGTGTGTTATGAACATATATGCTGCTGTTGTTCACTTACAGTTGGAGTGTTCCTTCTGGGTGGTTTTATCTTTAAGATTAACCTCCTTTGTTAATTTCAAAAGGCAAGCCAAAAAAAAAGTACACCGTTCCCATTTTACAGGTGCTGAATAGAAGCTAAGAGTTAACACAAAGTCCAGGACCACACAGTAAGCCTGTGGCAGAGTCTGGATTTCACTGTACCTTTTCTGGTTCCAAATCCAGTATGGAATGCTCTGCCTATACACTCATTGCTTTAGCCAAGTCAAAACAGTGTTTGCATTTTGCAAATGTTGCTTTCCTGCATATATCCACACCGAAACATTAGTCAACTGTTCTCCAATTTTGCTTCTCTCCATGTGAATCATTGGGTAGGAGCTGTATCATTAAAAAGAAAAAAAAGAGAAATTTCAGGCTGGGTGGCATTGGAGAAAATTACTTGGAATTAGGCTGGAGAATGAAGGCAAAGCAGCACTGAAGAGAAAAATAGTTTTTCCAGATGTTCTCCTCTGGATAGCAAGCTTACCTGGATGTCACATAAGAAAAGAGGTTCAGAAAAGACCCAACAGTAATGAGAAGAGCACACAGTCCGTTGGCCGGGTCAGAGACTGTTCCCATGGATGCACTGAGATTATAGAGAGATACATATTTGTAACAAATGTGTGCACCTCCTGCCTTGCCTCATAAACTCCTCAAATCCACGGGAAGGGCCCTAACCATTCTTGCAAAAGTCTGAGAACAAGAAACAAGCTCTAAGGGGAAGAGTTGGAAAAGGAAAGATGAATAGTAACTGTTGCATTTTTTTTTTTTTTTGTAAGAGTCAAACAAGGAAAATGGTAAAGAGGCAACTCCACATCCATTTCAACAAGCTTCTGGTGGTAAAGACCATCACAAGAAAACCCATCATGATTATTTATTTTATGAATGATGAGATCTAGCCCATCTCTGCACTATGGCCACATCCTGGCATGGGGACGTACTGAAGCCAGATTGCGATGTATGCTACCGCACGATGTCATTGTCCTCCTGCTCTTGCTGTGTCCCCAGCCATTGTGACCACACAATATACTGTTACTGGAGGGGAGGAATCTGGAAATCATGGGATGCAAGTAAGGTGCAGAAAGGGCCCTAGTGTCACAGAATAAGACAGAGGGAAGGGACTCAATGGGATATCTGGTCTAACCCCCTGGTGGTACACCAATACACTACTAAAGCATCCCTGACAAGTGCGCTTCCAACCTCTGTTTTACAACCTCTAGTGGAGAAGTCTGTAGTGGAGAAGTCCATTTCACTGTCAAACAGCTCTTACTATTACTACCAGGAAGTTCTTCTTAGTGTTTAGTTGGATTCCTAAATACATGGATGTTTTATATAATCCTATTGTCATTGCCCCAGAGGTCCAGGGCACAATCCTAGTCATGTTTGTAATGGTTGTTGTTTTCTCTTCTTGGCTTGGTTCTTTTTTAAAATTTTCCCGACGAGAAAACAACTACAGTTTGTTTGCAATGGTTATTTCTCCACTGCTGTTCCTGCTTTATCCCACCAGCCTGAAACTCACACTCCCCTCATAAAAGAAACCCTCATCTAAATATCTAGTCAAGAACACTGTGAACAATTACCACAGAAAAGCCCAAAATAGTCCCTTCTCACCAGAGCTCTGGAGGAAGCCACCTCAAGGATGTCACATCCCCAGATGCAGAACTCACTCGAAATTCCAACAAATTGAGGTGGGTTTGGGGAAAGGGGGAAATGGCCCACTAGAATGGTAGCTTGGTTTTGTTAAGTACTGCAAACTCCTTTAAGGGGTTGTTTTGGTCTCTTGTTAGATGTTTTTCATTTGTGCAAGTAATATGTTAAATGTTTTCATCCTGGAAATATGATCAAAAAGAAGGAACATTTTACCACATGTGATGGACCTGTAAGAAAGCCAAGAAATTTTGGGTGATGATACATGGACTGATAGAAGACATCTTAAAGGTAAAGATTCAACTCAAACCTAAACTTTTTTTATTGGATCTGACTGATGGACAGATTGATAAGAGGTTGGGAAGAATTTTTCACTACATGATCATAGCAGTGAGACTGCTACATACATAGAAATGGAAAAGTGTGGCTATTCCTTCACATGAAGACTGGCTGTTGAAGATGCTGTATTTGGCAGAAATGGGTAAATTAACTATTTTATTAAGGAAGGATCTTTCTTGAAATTTAAAAATGATTTGGATAAATTGATTGTATATTTAAGAGACTGTTAGAAGGGAAAGTCAATTATTGGTTTTGAAGGTTACGTCTATAGTTCTTAAATACCAGGCAGTAGTGTGATAATGATAGACACACTAGAAGAAGTGTATCATGTAGATTGTCTTAGAACCAAAAGCTGGTGAGTTAGAAGTCACTTACATCTATTTTGACCCTGTTTTATTTTAGTTGTAGTCTAGTTTAATTTAGTATTAGTTTAGATATTAGAGTTTCTTTGTATCCTTATTTACTGTTTGTCTTTTTAATCCCTTTGTTGTTTTATATATTAAATACATATTAATAAAAAAAATTAAAAATGTTTTAATCTACTGTACATCAAGTCAGCAGGTAGGTGGGTAGGTAAACAGATTGATTCTTGCAGCATAAAAAGAGGAAGGGGGGTAAAGAAGAAGGGAGGTAGCAACACCTTTAAGAATAACTTGTTTTTTATTTTTAACATGAGCTTTCACTTCTTTAGATACAGCACAGAGTGACATCCAGTTATATCCAGGCATCAGGATATAAAGCATGTTTACACAGTTGTGGGAATGGGAGTGGGAGGGAATGTAATAGGATTCAGAAAGATGAAAATCATGACTCTTGATCTAAATTTTCAGAGGCTGTGACATCCTGAGGCCTGGATATCATTCTATACTGCATCTTAAGAAGTGGGTTTATATCCACAGAAGCTCATGCCAAACTAACAACCAATTAGTCTGAAAGATGCAGCTACATGTCTTTTTTTAAAACTCTCCCCCTCCCTTCCTCCTTTTTTGTGCTGCAAAAGATTAATGTGGCTACTTTTCTGAAGAATGTTTCTTGATCATCCTTGTTTGGGCCTTTTCTGTGCCATGACTTTCCGCAAGGGTTTTCTAAGTGCCAGGCAGCATCTGTTATGGCAGAGATGGGGAATCTTTAGCCTGCCAGATGTTTTGACTACAATTCCATAATCCTTAATCATTGGCCACGCTAGGTGGAGCTTCTGGAAATTGACATCGTAAACATCTGGAAGATTGAAGGTTTGCTCAACCATTGCTATGGTATTGAAAACATCTAATCCCTCCCTCTCTGTTAAGGTAAAAACAATGATACATTGCAAATGTGCATCCTAGCTTTCACCGATATGAAAAATCAGCAGTTGGAAATTGCCCAGGGTCCAGTTTGTGTTCATGCATATCTGTATAATGGATTAGTGAAATACATATTAATGGATTAGTGAAATCCACTAATATGGATTAGTGAAATATATGTTAATGATAACTGTATAGATGAAATAGTAGACAAGGAGACACAGGGCCTTTCCACACTACACTGTTCTAGTGCTATTATTCTACTTTCAACATCCTATGGAATCCTAGGTATTGCAGTTTAGGGAGGGGCCTTTAGTATTCTCAGCCAGAGAGCTCTTGGGCCTCAGGAAACTAGAAATCCCAGAATTCCACAGGATATTGAAAGTAGAATAATAGCACTAGAACAGTGTAGTGCAGAAAGGCCCATAGAAAACATCCTGTACTAATACCATGTAGTTGTGGAACTGCTGTACCACAGATGCATTATTCAGTTATAACAATGGTGCAGTAAATGCAATTCTAAGGATTGCTTTGAAGAGGTAAATCCTTGAAAAATAACCTTAGAAGTCCTTTGGAACATGAGTCTTCATCAAATCTCCAGATGCCATGAAAGTTCCTTTACTATCTCTGCTATAGCATGACAAGTCTACTTACAGAGCTATAAATTACAGGAGTGTTCAAAAATATATGCAGAGTTTGCAGGCCTTGGTATCTATTTGCAATGCCAAGACTTAAATCTGGAGTATTTGAATAAACAGCAGTGTCCCAGAAAAAGGCTAGAATGCATTTCTCTCAGTACGTCATAAGCAGAGTTCACAGCCGGGCCACCTCCGGTTTGCATGTTTGTTTAAATCACATTTGCTGTTCCTTTTATAACTGAGATTCACAGATTACTTTCATGATTTATTCCTCACCAATAAATGACAAATCTGCATACATAGATCTAAACATCTTGGTGATTATAAGCACAATTCCCCTCCATCCCTAATTTTCATAGGCTTGATTTTATTTTGGGGGTGGCAAACCAGTTCTGAATCCTCATGGCTGTCAAGAAAGGAAGAAAGATATATGATATATGATGTACCATTCTTTGGGAGAAAGGCAGATATTAATTCAATAAGGATCACAAAACCAAGAGAGAGAAAATAGTTAAAAGAAATAATACAACCTGTAAAAAATTGGACTATTGGATACTTAGCATTTCCAAGACTCCTAAGTGTGGTTATATTACAAAGTTATAGCAGTTTCATACCTCTTTAACTACCATGGATCTGTCCTATGGCATCCTGGGATTTGTACTTTGTGAAATACTTAGAATTGTCTCCGCCATTGAGCTCTAGTCCATCCATTTCACTGAGTTACAGCGTTAAATCTTTGTAACAAAGAATTCTAGGCGTCACACTAAACTCCAATTCCCCAGTTTCTGTTAAGCTGGAGTCAGTGTGGTTAGTAGTGTTTCAACCGCCTTGCCCTGTGTAGTATACAGAGGGATCTTGTAGTATCTTTGAAACTATCCCTTTGAATACTGAACCAGACTAGCACAGCTATGTCTGTGAATTCTCCCACTGTGTAGTATAGATACACTATTATCCCCAAAAGTGGGAGACCTTGGGTTCCTCTGGCGGTGCCAATGTCTCCTTAGAAAGGTGGGGAATTAAAGCTCAAAGGAAGCCTGTGAGAGGGAGTAACCATGGGACATTTTCACCTGTGTATACCAGTACTAACTGAGACACCAATTTAATGGGGGATTCACAGAAACAAGCAAGCAATCAAGCAGTCTCACAAACTTTCCCTTCACTAGACTTGTAGTCCTGTAGTCTAGTGAAGGGAAAGGAGAGAAAGGTTGCATAGCGAGAGATTTTCGGGTGAAGTGAGTAATAATTACGATTCCAGAAACAGAACATGGAGTGAGACGGCTCAAACAAGAGTTTGAGGGTAGCACAGAGCATGAGAACCTGGGAGCCAATGGACAAAGCGACACACCAACATGTGTCCAAGGTACTATGAATTGTCAGGCTTGGGACCAGGGCTTAAATACCCTTTTTCTCACCCTGAAAGGGAATGTGTTAATTGCTCTCTGGCAGAGCAAACAAAAGGGGTCCAGAACAGACTAATGGTCTTAACTTCAGGTAACAAAACATTGATGGGAGTTGTGATAGTCTCTTAATGCCTGGGCAGATGAGAGAATAAAAGAGAGTGACTGTGGGAAGAGGTTACAGAATGATGATTACCAGTTCCTTCACTGGGGCAGTCTTGTTTGCTATTGTATTTGAAGACTGGGTTGTTGAAAAGATTAACACAAGCCCATCAGTGCCAGGGCTTTTCTATCTAAGCCTCTTGAACTTATGGCCTGGCCATGTTGAGGTCATCTCTCTTAGCATGCGGCTTCCAACCAGAGTCCTTTTCCACATGCCTTCCAGCCATAAGTGTATGATTTTATATTACAAATGATACCTCTCTTCAATTAAGTGATATTTCTTGCCAATTATGCTGTACTATGGAATAGGGATGTACAGAATAATAACAATACTGCCAGTTGTGGATAAACTCTGAGTTCCCTTCTACTGGTATATTTTACATGACCTTTCTGTGAAGACAGCAAAACACAGCAAAAGGGCCTCCTCTCTGTTTTTCACTGGATGTTATTATCATTCATCATTTTTGGCACAGCACGTTCACTCCAGTGAGGAGGCTGATTCACTAGAACCCTCCCTTTCCCCTCTGTTAAGCTCAATTGCCACAATTTCCTATCCTGTTTTGAATTGGTAGTGGCCTGGCTATCTTTTTTTTTGCTGGCAGATATTAAAGACTATGAAGTATCCTTTCCCCTCCATGCAGCTTTTGTTTCCCCTGTACCAATTTGTTGCAACAGCTTCCTCAATAAAATTAAGGAGGGGAAAAACTAAGCCATAGCTCTTGTCACTAGACCTTTGTGAGCTGTGAGGAATGGAAGATGAAAATACAAGAATCTTGTAGTTCTGGACTCACTTTTTAATAACAATGCTTGAAGTATGCCCCTATTTTCCATAGAAGAGCAAAAATAGATAGGTTAGCAGGCAGACAGATAAGTGGATGTAGATTTGTATAGGTAAATCTTTTTTAGGGGGAAAAAAATTGTGGCTTACGTAATTCCTAGCCAGCAGCTGAAATGTGGTTTAAGAGCATCCGTTCATGAATATTTCTCCATAAAACTGACCTTGTTTTCTAAATTCTTCATTGCTTATGAAAAAGTCATTGCCAGTCTCACAACAGTTGAAAACCATGAGTCATGGCTGCCAAATTTTATATATGTGTGTGCATGTGTGGGCAATTTTAGAAAACAAGATTCTTTTATTTGCCTTTCCGTTTTTGACCATTTATGATGTAAGATAGCCATCTGAAAAGCACAAATTCAAAATAATAAAAAAGGATGAAAGATATATTTATTGGCATATAGTTTTCCTCAAAAGTGTTTTATAATACCAAGTACAGTATTTTAGAAATCCCAGACCAAAAAAAAAATCCTCCTACAGTAACAGAATTGTAACGAAGCTGATAGAGCTAGCCACCAGCCTCTTCGAGTTATTTTTACTTTGTATTTTCGTATTGTTTAAATAGAGTCGGTCATACTAGTGTTTGTATGAGTGTGTGTATGTTTATGTCAATAAATGAATAAATATTCATCAGGTGCTAGACTGGACAAGAAGAAATCCATTGTTGGTCTAGATCTGACCCACTGAATCAGTGGAACTTACATTAATGTTAACTTAGCACTTTTAGAATGTTTCAGTGGGTCTACTCTAGTTAGGAAGAGTAATTGGATTTAGGCCTGTTTTTCCTGATATATATTTTGTGGTTGTTGGTATTTTAAAAAATCAAATGATAGAGACAATGGAACTGGACTGGAGCCATAGCACTGTGCCACTGAAATCACAGCACTGGAGTAAACATATGGGTGCAGCTTGGGATGGAAGTGGATTCTGCCTTTTGTATAGGAATATAAGAAAAGAGTTGTTGAAGTAGGGCAAAGGCCTATCAAATCCAGTGTTCTATACCCTCAGTGGTCAATTAGATGTTTACAGAAAGTATGCAAGCAGGAAATAAGTGCTCAGCATCCTTGTGTTTGTATTCCATATTGACTGGTATTGAGGGTCAATATCAGCAAAACACTGCAAAGCAAAGGAATTAACTATTCCTTCCCCAGTATTGCAGCCCTAATCCAGTCCCCTCTCTGCTTCCTTCTCAGCTGCCTTTTTAAAAATTAAAGCATCAGAGATCTATCATTAGTTCTTCCAAGGTTTACCTTGGAAGATCTAATGATAGATCTCCCTTGTTGCATCCAGCCTGATTTCATAAGCAACTGTTTGATTGCATAGACCACTGGCACACGTAGAGTACTGATCACATAAACCACAGGCAACAAAAATCTGATCCAAATGGGAATTCGGCAGAGCTCTTCTAGTCATTTTATGGTCTTTAGACATTCTAAGATTAAGAATATGACAATAAAAACCTGTAGCAACAGTTTCAGTCATTTCATTTATTTATATTTAGAAAGGCATAACGGTCTGCTTTCTGGCCACTGAAAAGGAAGACCAAAGAATAAGTCTTCCATCCTCTCCATATGTAGACAAAGGCCTTTTCTGCACTACGGTTCCATCCTGGCATGGGGATGTATTGAAGCCGGGCCGTGATGTGGTCCACTGCACAGCGTCATCGTGCTCCCACTCCTGTCACATCCCCAGCCGTTGCAATCACACATTGTACTATTAGTGGGGAAAAAATCTGGTAATAGGTTCCTTTCTGCTCGATAGTCCCAACGACTGGGGCAGTTCCTGCACGGTGGAAAAACTATCAAGGTGCTTTCTTTCCCAGTGCAGCACAGGAAGAGGCCAGGTGCACTGCAGAAGGAAGGAGCATGTCCCAATGGCCACCATCTGCCAGCAGCCAGCTGGGCGTGGAGGGGAATATTTGGGACACACTCTCATCTCAGCAAAGGCACTGCCAGGATGATGCCAGGACATCGTGGGATGCAGGTAAGGTGCAAAAAGGGGCAAAATAAGGTTAAAGTGAGTAGGCAGATCCTTGTAGAAAGTGAAAAGGAAGTGCTTCTTCTTGCATAGAAAGCATGCACTAAGAGCATGGATACAGGTATGGGGTCCTTTCCCATGGTTGTTCAATCTGTGATAGTCATGCAATTGCTCCAGGTGTGTTTTCCAACATCTAGGGGGGTTATGTGAATCCCCATACAGTTATCCTTGTGGAGTAAGGATGTTACAAGACAGGTTTTTTGTTCCCCAAATCTGTAGCATGGTATAGTGATTTGAGTGTTGGACTATGACTCCAGAGACCAGGGTTTGAATCTCTGCTCAGCCATGGAAACCCACTGGATGACCTTGCACAAGTCACACTCTCTCAACCTCAGAAGAAGGCAAAGGCAAACCTCCTCTGAACAAATCTTGCCATGAAAACCCCTTGATAGGTTCACCTTGGGATTGCCATTAAGCTGGAAATGACTTGGAGGCACACAACAACAAAGCATTTCAAGGAATATAGTTCACAAGGATAGGCCTGGATAGGGGCTCAGGGTGTTTCCTCCTGAAACATACCCCCCAGTGTGTGTTACCTGAGGTGATGGCCTCATTCTATCTAGCAGTAAGGCTGATCTTGCCAGCAAAACATCTGCAGAAACAGTGTGAACAAGGAGAGTTTTTTGCTAGTTTACTAATGCTAACATTGTTGGACTATTTAAGCTAGGCAATACAACCCACATTTAGCTGCTGAACTATAACTCCCGTCATCGTCATTATTGGCCATGCTTCTGGGCCTGACATATTTTGAAGCCAAGCAACACCTGAAGGGCCTCAAGTTCCCCAGCCCTGATGTGAGCCGTCAGCAGCTCTAATGCCTTTGCTTCCAACTGCATCTTTTAATTTTTCAGTAACCCCATTCTCTTGTAACAGCCCCAGCTACTTTTTACCTAGAAGCTTTCAGAAAACCAGGGTTTCTTTTGTTAGCTGATTATTTGTTTTTTTGCTATACTCTAGCACTGGTTATAGGGTTCATACAGCAACCCTGCCTTACAGGTCTACTGGCTGCTGGTCTGTTCCCAGGCACAGTTCAAAGTGCTTTTTATAAGCAATAAAACCCTACCATCTGACAGACCATATCCCCTTATAGGGCACTGGGACCCAGATTCTGAGAGCCTCAGAAGAGGCCCTTCATTCAGTCCTACCGCCTTCATGGGAACAAGTGTTGGGGACTTGAAGTAAGTCCTGCTCAATAGTTCTGGACCTCCCCCTCTAGGGATGCTAGAATGGTCCCCTTCTTACTATCTTTACTTCATCAGGCAAAGACTTCTTTTTTTTATTTCAGTGGACTTTAAGAACTGATTTTGTTGTTAAAGAAAAACCTTTTAAGAGGGTTCTGTATTGTATTAAATTATACTATGCTTCAACTGTTGTTTTCCCCTTTTAAAGCATATGTTTTAATTGTTTTAATCTTGTTGATAATTCAGTTTTATTTTAAATTTGACCTTTAGTCTGTTTTTAACTATTAAATTAGTTAAAATTAAAAAAAAATTAATTAATAAACCACCTTGAGTCCCAATCTTGGGGAAAAGGCAGAGTATAAATAAATTTAATACTGGGGGAGATGGTAGTGATCAAAAGAGACATGGGACTTTTCCAGAGTGGTCTAGACCAGTGGCAGTTCTTTTAGTATAAGCCTTGGGTTTTGCAGGGTTTTGCCAGGTGTTGTCACCTGCATGACCATCAGGGGGTTTTTTGTTTGTTTTTGGTGTTGTTTCTGGTCATTTCTTGGATCTGCACTAGAACTCTTCCAAAGGATTTTAAAGATTGAGGCATGGTTTGCTTCTCTGGGCATAGGGTCTGAAGGCCAAGTTTTCTCCTCACTGAATTCTTTTTAAAATAACACTTTTTTAAGTGCTCAAAAATACTCAAAAAGAGAAATGAGAAGAGATGAATTTTGTTCCCATAAAGCTCAGATGTAAAAAGAAACTCAATAGAGGGTAGGAATAGAATGATGTCGCTGGTGTGACAATTGCCAGAAAATAGTCTGGGACAACAGAAGCATTGTTTGGTAAAATCTAAAATAAAGAAAAAAAATAAAAAGAAAGTGGGAAACCCCTGAGAATTAACGCAACAAATGCCACAAGCTCCCAACACATTTGCCCCACTGTTACATTTATTGACTTCAGCAGTGTTAATGAGGCACATTTTCAGTTACATTTAGGTACAAAGCATTTGCTGTGCTTCTCTGGGAGGCCTAAGTCAGCTTAGGTTCCGATTTTGGAGCTTTCCAGAAGGCAAGATGGAGATCCATTGTGCAGGATGTAGCCCGGAACTGAGTGCTGGCAATTGTTCAGTGTTAGATTTTCAGTTTCCTTTTGTTTCGTTTTTTTTTCCTTCTTCCTTGTTCTACCTGCAGCATATATTTATGACTGTCAGCTGCCTAACTAGCCTTCTGGTGTATCCATGTGCTTGAAGCTATGTATTTTAAAACAAACTCATAGCCCACTCCTTGAGGACGCTTTGCTTGTACGTTACCAGAGTAACCAGGGAAGCAGCCTCCTAAGACTGCTGCGTGAGTCCTCAACCACTTTAATAGCCTTATTGGCAAAGCCCATAGCCCACAATGATATAACCAGAGCCTTTGAGAGAAATGGCCCCCTTTTAATGAGGAAAACTCCTGCTCACTCACAACTGTTAATGTCGTAAAGGGGCAATTTTATGGCTAAGTCAGAAATAAATAAATAAACGTTAAAAGCTTCCATTTTAACATGAGGCCAACGAGACACACAAGCATCCAGGGTTGCCAATTATTTTAACAGTTCCAACCTGTTTCTCCAGTGCACGCCCTCCTTTTTCTCTCATGGGGAAATGAGAGCATTTCTGATTAGCTCTTCAGAAAGGGAAGGAAACACATTATGAGCATTTATAGAGAATTGCACCATGCAATTGTCTTGAGAAAACAACAAATCATTGCCTGCAGATGAAAGGCTGAACAGGTGCTGCTTGACTTTACACAGCAGCAGGAGCAACACAACAATCTCTGGTTGCAACTACTGTTTGGGGTGGCAACACAAGGAGCAACACAACAACCTCTGGTTGAAATGTCTGTTCAAGATTTTATCTGCCCTTTGTTATGGTTTCTTGACTCTGTCCCAGCACTGTGGGGGGTTTTTTCCCTTTAACAGAAGGGTCACTGGGAGTTGGGAGTTGCCCAGGACTTATTCCAACCCATAGACTGCTCATGATAACCTATGGAACTGAATTACACATTTCAGTTCCATATACTTGTCAAGTTTCCCACATCATGAGATTTACAACACTCTGCCAGTCCATGTGAATGTTCCTGAAGATGAAACCCTCAAAGACTTATTCTGTTCCACAGTGTAGGATCCAGGCAGTGGTACTCATAGTTTCCATTGTGGTGCTGCAGTGAATCTGCTCTGGGTTTTATTCCAGCCTTTAAGAAAAATGAAAGTGGAGGAGTTAACCCTTAACCTCAAAATAATTTCAGCACCTTGGATAGTTCCTTGGAAGTCTGCAATAAAACTGGAAGCAGATTCAATGCACCCTCGACATAGAAGCCACTGGCAGCTGCTGAGTATCATCTCAGAGAACCTCTTTTGTGCAAGTGTATATTGGCAGAAGAAGAAATGGGGGCAGTAAAATCTACACTAGGGAAGTAACTGCTCAGTTCTTTCATCTGCATGTGTTAGGATGAATAATTACAGTAGTCTGTTTCTCATTACAAGGAAAAAGGAGGAGGAGAAGAAGAATGCTCCTTTTCCGTGTTCACTATATTTGAGTGTTTCAAAGGGTTGCAAATTTATTTTTCTTTCCACACAGAAATTATATCTATCTGTCTATACATTGTTGTGGGCCATCAAATCATTCCTGACTTTTGGTGATCCTAAGGCAAACCTGGGGCTAGGAGTGTGTGGTCCAAGGTCACTCAGTGGGTTCCTATGGCTGAGTGGGGAATCAAACTCTCATCTCCAGGATCATAATCCAACACTCAAATCATTACACCACACTGGGTCAGAGACAGATAGAGACAGAGACCAAAACACTCTACAGAAAACAGGTGTGTGTGTGTGTGTGTTTCTCTGCAGAATAATTCCTCTGCGAAACTTAAGGATATTTAAGTGCCAGGAGAAAACTGGAAAAAAAAATCTCAGTGATCTATTATTCTGTCCAATAGGGCTTCCCAACTGTCAGGAACCTCCCCATCACCACCTTTTTTTTTTTAATCTGAGAAGAAATAATTACAACAATTCCTTCCATGCCTAGTGTGCTACCATAAGCTCAACTGAGATGCCAGCTGCCATCTTGCTCCTCCCCACTTACCTATCAGTTGCCATTGCACCTGGCTTCAGCAAAAGAAAATATGGGACAGCAAGGCCCCTCCCATCAGTCTTGGCAAGAGTCCAGCTGGTATTTGTCTTCTTGCAATCCACAATGGTCTCAAGATAACTGCTGTGTAACTTCAACAACTGGTGCCACAGTTTATTCACTTTCTTCTTCCTTCCCCTTTAGTTCTTCTATTTCTGTTCGTCTTTTTAGACCTATCAGTGGTGAATGATCAAGTTTCTATTCCGTATGTGTATACTTAACACATTTTAGGCAATGACAATTAATAACAACAACAACAACAACAAAATAATAATAATCCAGGAGATCCGTCTATTGATTCAGTTTCTGGGCACCAAACATGTTGCACCGCAAGTATATGATTTAGCTCTAGGTACTACAGTAACGTCATACACTGTGCAAGAATTAGATTACTTTGTCATGAGTGGTTCCTTGTTGATTCAAGGAAGCCCCAAGTCTGAACAAATTGTTGAGTTTAATTTGCATTCTGATCTGCTTGGACAAGAGTCTGTTCTGCCATAGATTGACAAGAGAAGAGGACAGAACCTAGAAATGTTATTTTTAAAACCAAATTGTTGCTGTGAGTCATGACATTTTAAATAATATTAGCATCACACACACACATTAGCATTACTGTTACTCCATTGCTGTTGCTGGTGTTGTTGTTCTTGTTGCTGTTGCTGTACCTCCTCCCCCTCCTACTTTGTGAAGCCTTTAAAAATAGAAAATTAGGAATAAACACACACTCAGATGACCCTGAAACATCAAGATTTCTATGATTAATGAATAAAAGTTGCTTCTCAGACCAACCAGTTTGTTTTATGTTGACACATGAAAAAAGGATAATCCAAAAGGATATTGTTGATGGGAGTAGTGCACTAGGCTCACTGGGCCATTTGGACTAAGGAAGAAAATGGAGTGTCAGCAAGATGATTCATGAACGTTCTTCTCATACAAAGCCTGGCAGCAGCAGTGCAGATCCAGCTGCTGGTGGTGAGATTCCAAGAGAGCTGGCAATGAGCCTTCCACAATCCCAGCAGCAGAAACAGTATAACATCTGCAAAAACTCCTCACATATCATGTGCATTGTAGATAATGGCCATGAAGGATGTGAGCTCAAGTGGGAATGCCAGCAACTGCAGCAGCTCCAGGTTCCCAAAAAGTCCCCTGTCCCAGATCACTGTATCACCAGGACTACAGGTTTTGGACCATTTAGCTGGACTTCCTTCATGCCTGCTTCCTCAATCAGCAAATCCTGAAGCAATCTCCCAACTTTTACTGTCTTGCCTCTGTGACATCACAATAGTTCATCCCATGACATAACAAGAAGCCATCCATTTAACATCCAAGGGCCCATACCTTAGTCTCAGGTTTTGGTACAGAAATCTGAGAAAGATGAATTGATAACTCTATATCCAACTGCTATCCAGACATAACCCTGCTGAAATCAGATGATGTAAGGCATGTTGAAGGAGGCTTTGTGAACACATGATGTACTGCCATAGAGCCCTTTTATGCAAGGAAGATCTTGAGCCCAATGAGGTTTAGTGCATGGAGGAGCTCTTTACGTGTGCATATAGGACACTGTCTTATAGTTCCCCTCAGATACTGTTGCAAGTGGGACCTGGATCCATCAGTAACAGTAGTCAGGTGGTCAGGTTATCCCATGTAGGCCCATAACCCTACAAAAGTATATATACAGCTCGATATACACCTAGGCAGAAAAAACAAATGCACAAATATAGAATGGAAGACACCTGGCTGGACAACAGTACCTGTGAAAGGGATCTAGGAGTCTTAGTAGACCACAAACTGAACATGAGTGAGCAGTGTGATGTGGCAGTCAAGAAAGCCAACACATTTCTTGGTTGCATCAATGGGAGCATGGTGTCCAGATTGAGGAAAGTAATAGTACTACTCTGTTCTGCTTTGGTTAGACCTCATCTGGAATATGGTGTCCAGTTCTGGGCACCTCAGTTCAAGAAGGATATTGACAAGCTGGAACATGTCTAGAGGAGGGCAACCAAAATGGTGGTGAGTCTGGAAGCCATGCCCTATGCAAAGAGGCTTAGGGAGCTGGGTATGTTTAGTCTGCAGAAAAGAAGTTTAAGAGGGGACATGATAGCCATCTTCGAATATTTGAAAGGTTGTCATATCAAATCAGGAACAAGCTTGTTTTCCACTGCTCCAGAAACTAGGACAACGAGCAATGGATTCAAGCTACAGGAAAAGAGATTCCACCTGAACCTCAGAAAGAACTTCTTGGTGGTCAGAGCTGTCTGGCAGTGGAATATGCTGCCTCAGAGTGTGGTGGAGTCTCCTTCTTTGGAGGTTTTTAAGTAGAGGCTGGATGCCCATCTGTTGGGAGTGCTTTGATGGGTGTTCCTGTATGACAGGGGGTTGGACTGGATGGCCCCTGGGGTCTCTTCCAACTCTATGATTCTATGATTCTGTGACATGGAATAACGTTTCCTATCCTTGTTATGTGTAATGTGTCTAATTATCAGTAAAATTAATATAACTATACTGAATGTAAACTCTTTTTTAAGCTATCTCCTTTCCTACTCATAATCCTATATTTACCATGAATGTACCTGATAGTAGGTATTAATGAAGGATCTTTACACACTAATTTGGAAGTAAATCATTCTGAACTCTGTCAGATTTCCCCTGAGTATAAATGGGTTGCTCTGTTAAAGAAGGAATCATCTTGATTAATACCAACTGAAGCCAACCTATTGAATTAATTATTGAAATGTATATCAATACCATTGAACCATTGATCCACACTATCTGAAGGATCACTTTCTCCCATATGAACCCACCTGTGTTTTGAAAGCCTCTGTGTTTTGAAAGTTTTGAAAGGGACCTTCCCTCTGCCCCACCACTCTCACAGACACATCTGGTACGAACTATCCTATCTCAGTCCTGGCACAGCTGGTAAAATAAACAAAACAAACTGAATAACTCCCAGCTTGTTACTTACTTTCAGACAGTAAGCACAGAGTCATAAATAAAGTCCAACAGCCTTCCAAGGTAGGGAGTGTCCAAGTATTCATCAAGGTATCCAGCAGGCTGGAAGGTCAGATAAGCTCTGACAACTGGAGGAGAAGGACGTCAGCTATACAGGTCTGAAAACTAGTGCAGCTGTGGCTTGATTAATTGTTGCTGGTTATAAATTCTGAGAGAGTGCTACTAGGTCTCTCTTTGCTGTCTGCGCTCTGCAAAGCTGGGTACAGGTAAGTGCTCTTCTATGTCTAAAGAGGCAGGACTCTCTGCTGGAGCTGACACTGCTCCCTTTTCTGTTTGTGGCACTGTAACCTCTTCCTGTACAGCAGGTCCTGGCATGCCCCCTGTCTCAGCCTCTGGCATGTCTCCTGTTTCAGACTCTGAGTCAGAGTCCATGTTCTGGAAGCAGGGCATGACATGAACACAGGAAAGGGCCTTCTCCCCTCCCAGGCTCTGGAACCTACTTCCGAAAGAAATTAGACTAGCACCTCCATGCTATCATTCCACAGGCAGGCTGTTAAGATGGGTTTTTTTTGGTTTGGTTTTGTTTTTTAGTTTCAATAGGCTTTGGAAGATTGACCACTCAAGGGCACTGGACCTTGCAGAATTGTGCTGCAGCACAGTCTATCTATTATGTTTTCTTTATTTCTTCCTTTTAATAGCTATGGTCTTTACTAAAAAAAATTGTTCGAATTTTACGGCTAGTTTAATGATATTTTTGACTTTTGTATTGGAATATTCTTTAGCTATGCTTCTTTCAACTGCTGTAAATTGCCTTGAGTCCAAGACTGAGAGAAGGGTGGGATAAAAATAAAATATAACAATATAATAAGAATAACACATAGGTAAGCACTACTGGATCAATGATTCTGCTCCAATCAGGGCTAACAATAAAATGTAGGCCTTTGAAAGTCAATTTATATAATACAGATATTTTTGGGTGTGCACCAAAAATCCATTTTAAAAGTATGCCAACTGACTAAATGAAAATGTTCTACTATGAGCCAAGTCATAAAACCATTCTGAAGCTATGATGCTACTTCTTTTCTGCGTTTTTCCTTTAATACAGATGCAGTGAAACAGTCTCAGGCTAGCCTCCCACGTACACAGTATGATAAATTGACTACTTTACAAGAAAACACACACATATTACACAGCAACCAGTTTTCTCCAGAACAATATAAATATTGATCTTTCATGTTTAGAAGTTCTCTTTCTTAGTATCATATGCAACATTTACAGGAAATTTTTCCTCCAAATTCAGAGTGCAGATTTATAGTAGATTTGATGGTAGATTTCTGGAATCTCTAATACATTTCTTTATCTGAATATAATCTGAGAGTTGAGAGAGTTCTAGAAAGTAGTAAGCAAGGTCTTGTTAGCTAATTTGGAGGTTGAGAACACTCTGGTATAAATGTGATGACTGTATTATTCACCTGTGTTAAAATGTTCACTTACTAAATGAAAACCTACAGGAGATTTTAGTCAGAACTGTCTGTGTAGTACTATAGAAATACAGGGTAATAATTATTTTAGAGTAGGAACAGGGACAACTTTCAGAGGGTTATTTTTGTTAGTCTGTTCTGGCAAATCAAAAACCAAAACAATTCAATGATTCTTGTGATACCTGAAACCTGATTTAGGGTACTTGGCTGTGAATTCTAGTAATGAAATGCCATAGACAACCCCCTCCAGGGGGTTGTAGTCAGAAAAAGAGGTCCACCAGCAGAAGTCTCCATATAGTAGCAGCAGAGAGATCCACTGCCATTGGTCCACAGCCACTACCTCTTCAGCATGGGGTCTGGGAGTGGCACATGTCATGGAAGTAACAAGAATGGGTGGAGATCTACAGCAACCTAAGCCTCCTTGACCTCCTGAAGCAGCCCAGAAACTAAGCCAGCTCCAAACAGTCATAGTTAATTCCCAACCACCACCAGTACTGGTGTCACTGGGAGGAGAACTGATTGCAAGGTGGGGGAGAGGGTAGTGGCCAAAACATCTACCTCTCCACTTCCTGCCATGTCTGCAATAAGTTGGCAGGGAAGAAATGGGTGGTAGCTATGCCACAGATTCTCCCCTCCATTGATTCTAGGATTGCTTTGTCATTGCAGAACAAGCTTTTATGAACTAATAAGAGTCCACCTGAACAGATGTAAATCATGAAGTAGACTTTAGTCCACAAAGGCAAATGCTATGTACTAACTCTTTGGCAGGTATCTTTTTGGCGGTCATACACATGTGTAAATTCCCTTAGATATGTGATTATATCTTCTTGGCCATCCTCAAATAGACATATTCAGTTCATGGTTGTGAAAGCAGAATTCCACAAATGTAACCACTTCACTTGGGCCTAAATGCTACCATTAGCCCTGAGCAGAGCAGAAGCACTAAATCAACTAGATTAATCTTTGTGTTGGTTCAGCATTCATCAGTTGATTCAACAAGTCTATTCTAGTTTGGACTAACCAACAGGATCCCAGACATGCAGTTGCCTATTCTTGGGTGGTGCATAACTGACTCTCGGTGCCCTGAATGCATCACTTTAGTCACTTGGATTGCTGAAATAGCCACTGTGCATTTTCCATTGCACATTAGGACAGCATAACAGGAGCACTGGCAGATACACAATCGCAGTGTAGTTTTTCACTCATTTCATTCTTGATGGAAGCAGCAAGTAATTTTAGCAACTTTCTTCCTGCCATGAGAAAATCTTCAGAGACTGTAGTTTTTGACGACTATTTGCAGTTTGGGACTTACTGTGCACAAAATTCAGATATGGTATTTTTCCATGGAAAACAGCATTTTCTGTGTAGGAAGTAGCATTTTTTAACCATGAAGATTCTCTTCAGTTCATCCCATTCCAGGATTCTTCTCATTAGGGTTTCCTGACATTCAAGAAATATATTTTTCAAATCTTTTTCAAATCTTTTTTATTATTTTCCATCCCTAACATATAGCCAGTTGCACAATTTCAGTAATCAACAGAAGGGTAACATAGCGCAGGGCCTGAGTTCACATGAATGAAATAAAACATTATTTTTGGTAGGCTTTCTTCATTCCATCAATCCATCGTGGATCAGTATGTATCAGTATGCATGTTTTTTAAATTAGTCTCCTATCCAGACATCATCATCAGTCATCATTTGATTGATTGATTGATTGATTGATTGATTGATTGATTGATTGATTGACTGATTGATATCTTGCCTCTTCCCCAGACCCAGAACTTACTGCTGGATCTAGACATGCTCAACTTCAGCAAAAGGCTTGACTGTCACCAAGCTCCCTACATCATGTCTCTACATGCCACTAAGGTATGATGACATTTAACATCATTTTCCTTCTTTGTCCTCCATTAACTGGTATCCAGGTAAATCCTCATAATCCAGATCCATAGAGGTTTGAAGATGTCCTTTTCAGTCATATCAAAAAAGGTACCACTGAGTGCACATTTCAGCTTGAAATAAGCTTGAATATGTACATCTCTGGATCTTTTTATCTTCTAGCCAAGTTATGGGCCAATCTGTTTATGTCTGTGCTACTCTCTGCTACCAATCATGGAGCTTGTCATGTATGCAGCCCAAGGGAGCAGACATGACCCAGTGAAGCAAAGAAGTTCAGGTGAGAACAATTTCAGAAGGTCAGACACAAAGACCAAACCCACTTTTAGGGTTAGTGTTTTACTGTCTTGTAGCTCTTGCTGTAAAATAACCTCAAAATCAGCTCCAGCTGTTGGCAGACTTCATCCTTTGGTCTGTTTTATATCTCGGAGAAAGGAAGGAAATAACCACTTTTAAACTCTGTTCCCTCTCCTTATTCTCTGTCTCCCACACACACCCTGTCTGTTTTCTCTTCCCTACCATGAACTGCAAGGATATCATGAAACCAAGGCCACAGTCTTCCCACTAGCCTGTTGTAATTTTTTAATACTTCCTGCAGGGTTATTCATCAAAAAGAGCAATGTGAATACACCATGCTGGAAACGAGAGGCATTTCTCTCATCAAGGTTATGGGAAGGAGCAAATCAGGTGGTGCTATCATACCATCATGTCATCATGACATCACAATGGGAAAGCACAGAGAATTCTAAAAGTCTACAAAGGGCTGGTTATGCTATAAGCAACAACATTTAGCATACCAACATAGGATTGGGAAATCTGCTTTTGCAGAATTTTTTTTTCTTTTTTGGAAGGAGAGAAACAGTTGTCAAGCTCTGATATCTGATGACAAACCAGATATATCTGTAGATAGATGGAGGGAGAGAGAGAAAAGAGATAGAGATCTACATGTGTGTGCATACTTGCTTGCAAATGTGCATACTGAGCAACAGGAAATGTATAATCTGTCCTATACCAGAGACATGGAGTAAATAGCTCAATTTTATCCACTGAAAACACAGAGTTATATAAAAATCTCAAATTCACATTAAATGCAACCTGTCACCATGCCCATTTCTGCACTACGCTGTTGTAGTGCTATTATTCCACTTTCAACATCCTATGGGGTTTGCAGTTTAGGGAGGGGCCTCAAAGGCCTAGTGCAGAAATGGCTCATGACATCTATTGAATGCTTAATTGTTGCCCTGACTTCTGGGGGTCCCATGGGGGACACTTTGATTCACTCCAAGTTATAAAGGTTAGGAAAATTAGCAGAGCACTGGCATTAGCAAAATGAGGGGCAGGGAAACCCAGCAGGATCTTTTACCCAACTTTACGGGGTCAGGCCAAGCAAAAAGCCAGACAAATATACCAAATAAATGGGTTTTATTGAATGAATATATTCTCACACATCAACGCACTCACTCACTCACTCATGCACACAAGGCCTACCGAGAAGAAAAAGAGGAGAAAAATGGATAGGGGATATAGCAAAGGGAATATAGAGGTGGTGATACTGTACCTATCCTGAAGTCTTCAGTCTAAGTGAGAAGAACGGAGAAGAAGAACGGAGCTCAGCAAAGAGATGGCTGAGGGGATCACTCACTGACAGAGTGCCAGTCTGCTGGCATGGCAGGGAGTTCTCCAAAGAGACCCTCAAAAACTAGGACTATTTATAGGGCAGAACGCACCTCAAGGGCAGGCCCTCTCCCGGGAAGAACAATGGCCACAAGAAAGGAAGGAATGCTAAACAATGGCAACCTGGTCATTTGTGTGATTGCTTTATACTGGGTTGCTGGTGTGTAAGGTTGTGGTTGTGCAGGGTTGCAGTACTGGTTTATGTAGATAGACCTCGCCTTGTAGGATTTTCCAGAGTCAAAGTTGCTCAGCCTGGGGAAAACATGCTAATCCCCACAAGTTGGCTATTCTTGGCTGAGGACTCTTTGTTTATGTGGATGTGTATTGCCTGAGGTCTCCTTGGGCTATGTGACTGAGGATTTTTCTGGTCTTGACCTGTTTTTGGTCATTCGATCTCTTTGCCTACGTGCCCATCCAGGCAACCTCTCTGGCATGGTGGGCATATTTGATATCAAATTTATAGTCCCCAGGATAGGGTATGCCAGTGAGGTAACAAAATGAGCAGAAGCAAATGCAAGTTTTGCACAACTGCTTCACAAAAACACCTCAGCCTGTGTTTTGGGAAATCTTTAAGATGGAGAAGTGCTGTAGTTTGGTACAGCAACCAAAGTGCCACATTCATCTACTGTGCCTCACTTTTGCTTTATTGGTTCACGGAAATGATTATGATAAGAATTCTTTTTATCAGTCTTATGGAAGTGGTGTCATTAAATACGTTGTAGTTAAGCCACTAAAGACTTTTCAGGTGACAACAGACGTTTTAATTGTTTCCAGAAGACAAAATTGACACACCAAAGTTTCACAACCAAGAGCGTTGTTGTTGGAATTTGCAGTCTAAATAGCTTAAAATTTTGTTTGGTTTGGATTTTTTCCGAAGTCCTTTCAAAAAATCAGACATTTCCTGAGAGAAGTCCCCTCCATTATGTGCCTTTCTGTATTGGGATGGTGGAGAATTTTGTTTTGTTCATGGTTCCTAAGAACTCATCACCTATTCACATATTTCTTCATACACAGGATGGAAAGAAACTTAAGTTTAAAACAAATCAATGAAGGAACAAATAAAACAGATAGTGTTGTCCATTCCTAATTTGCAATAACCAGCACATGGGAGTTTCCCATGGTCATTGCAATATCCTTGGCTTGTCTTTCCCTTTCTTCCCTTTTCTGGTTTCTCCATAGAGGTAGGTGTAAAGCTAATGAATTAAGGGACTTAACTCAGTGCCAATTGTGACTTGCAACTCTGTGCTTCCTTTTGGTCAGTTGTTCTTCCAGTTGGTCAAAATATTACTCATAATTCTAAATGGCAAAATTTCTTACTTTTGGTCACAAAGTAGACAACTGGAGGATTCTGCTTACAGACGCGCAATGGTATAAAAAACAAAAATAATTCTAAGGGATAAGTGAAGAGACAGGAGCAATGTTCACGTTCCCAAACAGATGTTTTAGATTTTAAAATACAGAACAAGGGCAGGCAACAGGTAGTTCTCTGGATGTTCTTGGACTTCTACATCTCTAGAATTGAAGGATTTTAATACAAATCCAACATTGGCTGGATTCCTGTTGAGGGATTTATATAAGTGTAAACATCATAGTTATAATACTAAGCAGTGAATTCAGGCCCAATCTCTCCCTGCTCTTTTCCAATCTTCACTTACCAGGAAGCAGCCACTGTGATCAAGGTTGGCCTGTTCTCCTGTTGACTACAAAGCAACTGGTTGATTGTCCCACCCCTTCCTGCACATTATACAAAGCCTGCTCCCTTTAATCAATCAGTCCTCAAAGCCTGCTGGATTAAAAGGGGTTTTACTTCCTTGAAGAAAGATAGTAAGGAGGGTGCCAGTCTAACCTCTCTGGGAAGGGAGTTCTAGAACTTGGGTGAGCCGCAAAGAAGGCCCTCAGAAGTTCCCACCCAATGCAACAGTGAGGATGGTGGGACAGAGAGAAGGGCCTCCCCAAAAGATCTCAAAACACAGGCAGGCTCATATGGGATAATACAGCCCTTCAGATAACCTGAACCTGAGCTGTACAGAGCAGGTCATAACAAGTACTTTGAATTGTACCTGGAAACAGACTGGCATCCAGTGGAGTTGTTGTAGTGAAAGAATTGCATGCTCCCTGTAGCCAGCCCTAGTTAACAATCTAGCTGTAGTTCTTTGGGCCAATTGAAGTTTCTAAGCACTTTTCAAAGGCAGCCCCATGTAGTCTGCATTTTAGTAGTCCAAACAGGATGTTTCTACCTAAGGCATGTATCATGGTGTCCAGATCCAAGGTCTCTAGAAATGAGTGCAGCTGGTAAACAAGTCTCAATTATTAAAATGTACCCCTGGCTTTTGCTGAAACCTGAGCTTTCAGGTTTAGGGTTGAATCCAAGCATACACCCAGGCTTCCAAACTGTGACCATTTCTATACTACATTGTTACAGTGCTCTTATTCCACTCTCAACATCCTCAGGAATTCTGGGGTTTGCACTTTAGAGAGGAGCATTTGGAATTCTCAGCCGGAGAGCAATTTGGCCGCAGTAAATTACAAATCCCAGCATTCCACAGGATGTTGAAAGTGGAATAATAGCATTATAAACAGGGTAGTGCAGAAATAGCCTGTATCTTCAGTGTGAGTGTAATCCCATCTAGCACAGGATGAATCCCCATTCCCTGATCTGTCTTTTGACAGACTGATAGACTAAGACCACCTCTATCTTGTCTGGATTAAGTGTCAATTTGTTCCTCCTCATCCAGACCATTTTTTAAATTTATTTTTATTACTTTACAGAGTTACATTATAAAAACCCCTCAGAGGGTGAGGAGAGTGCAAAGGAAATACAGGAACACAGTACTGACAATAATAATACTACTAATAAATATTTTTCTTAAATTATTTAGCCGGTATTCACTAGAATACATGTCGAATCCCTCTTTCTTCCCTCTAGCCCCTGTAGCCCACTCACCCCACCCAACCCTCCTCAAGAAGTGAATGATTAATTATTTATCCCTTATTCTCTTAATTATCCATGATAGTTTTAACTAGAGCATCCATTATTTTCCCTAATTACCACCATTACCCATACAGGTCTACTATTTCTTACAAAATTATTATTATCTATCATATTATTAACAGAGCACACACCCTTTAACATACTCAAACCATATGTATGTAAATAAATTTAGAGTTTTATAAATTAACATTTAATTTTATCAAAAAGTTATTAATTGGTATCTTGTTCGGCATGATTGGTCATATTTTCCTTACTATATTTAATTATATAACTATAATTATCCCTTAAATTCTATTAATCTAATTTTGTTAAGATATTTACATGGATCAACTCAAAGCTTCAATCCCTAAAGATGCCTTATTTCCCCATAAGTGTTCCCATTGGGGTAACACAATCTTCCATCCATCATTAGATTGAGTCATGGGTTTTTCCTGCATCAAAGTCTGAATTCTATTATATTCTAACATCTCATAAAGTTTCAGTGTCCAGTCCTCTATGTTTGGAGATTCGACTTGTTTCTACCATTGTGTGCAACTTAACCTTTCAGCTGTAACCATGTATAGTAGGATCCTCTTTTGTGTTCTATCTAATTTGGGTAGAGAATCCATTATGTTCAACAAATATAGCTCTGGAGTTAATGGAAATTTAATCTTAAATATTTCAGAAATTACTCCGTGAATCTCTTTCCAATATTTTCTACTTTCACACAGGTCTACCATACATGGTTAAAAAGTACCTTTAAGTTCACATTTCCAACAAGTCTCCTTTCCACCACCTTGCATTTTTGCTAACCACGATGGTATTAGGTACTATGTATGGATCATTTTGTACAGGTTTTCTTTTAAACTTACTGGTTGCAATAAATCCCATGTCTGCATCCATGACCTTATCCATTCGTCTAATGGAATAGAATGACCTATATTCTTAGCCCATTTTAACATACTATCCTTAATTACTTCTTGTTTCAGATACATATCCAATTGTATCCTGTAAATTTTTCCCACTTTGTGATTTGTCTCTATACTCAATAATTTGTCAAACTCTTTTTCTTTCACTTCAAATCCATCCATGTTTTCATCTTTTTTAAACCTTTCTTTTAATTGTCTTAATAATAACCAATGTTTGGTGATGCCTTGATCCTTTAATTCTTCTACCAATTTAAATTGCATAGTTCCCTTCTGGGCTTTTAAAAGATCTTTACATGTAATCCATTTGTCTAATCTGGGTTTTTCTCTTTTATAAAATGCTTCATGAACTGAGACCCATGAAGGGATTTTTAAGTAGAATCTCCTTTTATACTTTAACCATACCTTACAAGATTTCTTCTTATAAGATGGTTTGTAAACCTTTATCTACTTTGGCTCTCATACCATAGGTATGCATGCCCTTCCCCTTTAACTGTAATAATCTTTAATCCAGTCTAACACCCATTCTAAACAATTAGTGTAATAATATAATTTTAAATGGGGAAGGCCCATTCCTGCTCTTTCTTTAATGTCCATTAATATTTTTTGTTTCATTCTTGTTTTTTTTTTCTTTTCCCATATATATTTCATCAGTCTTTATTCCATTCTCTGAAGGGGATATCATTTATTAGTATAGGTAGATTTTGAAACAGAAAATTCATTTTAGGCAGTATATTCATTTTTATAGCTGCTATCCTACCTAGTAATGATAAATCTGATTTCCCTCATTTCACCATTTCTGTCTTTATTTTCTTCCAAACTCTTTTATAATTATAATCAAAAAGCTCAAAGTTGTTTTTTGAAATTACTATGCCTAAATATTTGGCTCCCTTTGTTATTGTAAAATTGTTTTTTTCCCCCTAACTCTTGTTCTTCCACCTTTGACATGTTTTTTGTTATTATATAGGTTTTCTCTTTATTAATTTTAAAACTTGAAAATTCTCCATACTGCTGTAAAATGTTCATTAATAAGCTTATATCTTGTAGATGATCTTCTAATGTTACCACTAAATCATCTGCAAGTGCTCTAATTTTATAGGAATGATTTTTACTTTTAATACCTTGAATTTGTTGCTCTTGTCAAATTTTCCTGTTTAATATTTCTAATACTATGATAAATAATAAGGGAGATAAAGGGCACCCTTGCCTAGTCCCTTTTTCAATAGATAAAATTTCAGTTCTTTCTCCATTTACAGTAGAGTCATGGTTATCCAACCTAAACGGGAGCGCGGATGGTCAGATAACAGAAATGACGGATGATCCAGACGCCCGTGGGGGCTGCCATTTTGGGGGCGTGTCTGGGGGCATGTCTGGCCATGTCTGGGGCGCGGAAATGCCTACAGCCATGCCCCCAGGCAGCTGCGACGTCGGTTAATCCAGAGGGTCGGATAACCGCAGATCGGATAACTGGGACTCTACTGTATAATTATTTGAGCTTTCTGTTTTTTATATATAGATTGAATCTATTTTATGAAATTATTCCCTAGGTTAATCCTATTAAACACCTCTTTCATAAATGGCCAACTAACATTATCAAACGCCTTTTCGGCATCTAATAATATGAAAGCTAATTTCTTTTCATTTTGTCTATGGAAATATTCTAGTATATCATTCATCCAGACCGTTATTGATGATAAGCACTTATTTAGAACTGAGATAGCTTCCTTGGACTGAGATGGAAAGGAATAATAGAGCTAAGTATCATCTGCATAGCAATGGCACTGGATTCCAGCACTCCAGACAATCTTTCCTAGTAATTTCATGTATATGTTAAACAGGATGGAGAACAAAGCTGAACTTTGAGGAACATCACAAACCAAAGGCCACAGGCTTGAACAGAGGCCCCCAGCAGGAAGGAACAGAGTCACTGTAAACAAGGCCTCCAAGTCCTATCCAAGCAAGAATAGCCTGGAAGGATACCAAGGTTCATATTATTAAAAGCTGCTGAGAGGCTCAGCAGAACCAACAGGAACACATTTCCCGGGGCCATCTCCCAGTGTGAGTCATCACCCTGGGAGATATCACCAAAGTTGCCTTTGTCCCACAGCCAAGTCTGAAATGTATTTGAAATGAATCTAGATAAGCCATATCATCCAGAAACCCCTGAAGCTGGGTGGATACCACATACTCTGGTACTTTTTCCAAAAATGGAATATTGGAAAGTGGTTGGTACTTTCCAGTATGGTGGAATCCAGAATGTGATTTTTCAACAACAGTCTAATAGCTGCCTCTTCTGCCCTGTTTAACCGAAGCATTTATACTCCCACTCCCTATACCCATTCAGCCAGTCCTACTCTGGCTTTTGAAGGAAGCCAGGAAAGGCAAAGCTTTAAAACACATGTGGTAGCCTTTTGAAAATGGAATCTTAACATTCCATTTTTCAAATAAGGAGAACCTACATACCCCTCTAACATGCATACAACTCCAAAGATTTGGTCCATAGTAAGCCAGATTCACTCAAACGTAAATATGAATCTGAACTGCACTCTCTACCATTCTTGAATTTATTTTAGCTTCTTGAATTTATTTCCTTTAGACAAGCTATTCTGAGGTCTGTGACATTATATCTGATTATTATCTTACCTACCATTTTTTAAAAATATTTTTATTACAATTTCTAAAAGAAAGTATAAAATGGGAACATTTCTTCTAAATGTTCCCCCCCCAACTCCCATAACAAGTTTTCTTCTCCAGTTTTGCCCAGCTGAATCAAACAAAAAAATACAATATAATACAATACAATACAAGGAGTCCAGTCCACTATACATAGAATCTTTGGCATAACAGTCATAATTTATCTTTTAACCAGTCAATACGTTTTTACCTTTTTTATCAAGTTATATCATTATAATCATTAGTTTTACAATTGCACCCACACTTTTATTTTGCTCCATTCTCTATCAAATTGTTGAATGGATTTGTTCTTTAATGCATTTGTCAATTTTTCCATCTCCACCATATCCATAACCTTTAATTTCCATTCATTTAAATTTATTTAATATCCTATTTCCAATGTTGAGCATAGGTTAATCTAGCTGGTGTAACTAAATATAACATTATTTTTTATGCTTTCTAATTTCTACCTTTGGTTTTATTATATTCAATAAATATAATTCAGGTATCATTTCAAAATTCATTTTGTATATTTTTTTGAATTTCATCATATATTTCTTTCCAAAATTTCTTCACCTTTTTATACGTCCACCACATATGATAAAATGTTCCCTCTTTTTCTCCGCACTTCCAGCATTTTGAATTTCCATTCTTTATAATTTTTTGTAATCTCTCTGGCGTCATATACCATCTATGCAACATTTTATAATAGTTTTCTCTTAAATTTAAATTTAATGTAAATCTTAAATCTGTTTTTCATACCATTCTTATTACCTTACCTACCATTAATTGCATAATGTGGAGGCGGGAAGTCTGCAACACTTTAGGGCAGTGATTCGCAACCTGTGGGTCCCCAGATGTTTGTGGACTTCAGCTTCCAGAAGCCCCAGCCACTATGGTCAATTCTCAGGGCTTCTGGGAGCTGAAGTCCAAAAACATCTGGGGACCCACAGGTTGAGAACCACTGTCTTAGAGGATGCTGTCATTGGTGTGCATCTAGTTCTAGTTGCTATCATTCCTCCTGACAGAAGTTTGAGTAAACCTTCCTGACTGAGAATCTGCTAAACATTAAAGCAATAGGAGCCCTATCCTGTGTTCAACTTGGCAATGCAACCTTAAGGTCAAAGGGGCTGTTAGTGGACAGGATGGTTCAGGATTTCTGTACAAACTATAGTGTTACTTCACAGATTAAAACAATGTGTTTCCCAGTTTTGATTTGCACTGAAAGTGCAGTGCAACTGCTAAGGACAGTATCTGCACCGGATATGGAACAGCATCAGTGCTGTCCTCTGTACCACATTATTTCTCTTTAAAATCATACATTGTGCTGCAGAATGATCTTGCTGTAGTATCCATAGAGCTCCATGTATGCAGTGGTATCATATCAATGAGTCCATTTTGGCTTATTAAACATCTGAAAGGAGCATATGCAAGGAGCATTTCAATTATGAATGGGAATTGCCTGGCTCTCCAGATGTTGTTCTACTATGATTCCCATCATCTCTAGCCAGCACAGTCAGTACTATGGAATGTTGGGAATTGTAGTGCAATGACATCTAGAGGGCTGTATTATTTCTAGCCACAGTTTAGACTTTATATGACTCCATCAGACGGTAAGATGGTATCAGTGGACGAGGTCATCTATTCATTCCAAGGACTGGCCAAGGCTTCAGTAGAAACTTGATTATATGTACATAAAAATCACGCAAATACTCCTAAATCACTTGGTGGCATGCACATCCAGGAAAGGGCCATCAAGTTGCTTCTCCAGCAAAGGAGGATACAGGTGAGCCCCAAAGTTCCCAGTTGCAAATGTCAGTTTTAGATGAAATGCTAATCTG